>CM064501.1:35751114-35861114 GCA_032716605.1 Paralithodes platypus | reverse complement strand
TTTGGCGATTTTAAGAACTTTCGCCCCATTTCTGTCAATTTTAAGACTTCGTGCCATATAGGTGTCAATCTTTTCCTGGCGAGCGATAGCGAGCCTGTAATTTAAGAGGGCCGGCCTTCGGCCTGGAAATTTTTCTACCGAGAAATGTACAAAATTTATCTTGAAAGGGGTCAAGGGGGTGTAATTTTAAGCTTGCTGGAGGTCTAGGGAACAAACTGAATGCCTCCCCTTAACCAACTGATATGACTGGGTGCCTGCGGGAGAGATAGTGGTTTGCAGAACCAGGAACAATTTTGGGTAAAAGAGAAAACTAAACACAATTAAAAGCAAGATGAAGGTGTAGACATGTAAATGGAAAAGTCAAAACACTAGTTAATTTATATTAGTTGCACAAGGTAATGAAAGGGGAGGAACAAAAGAAGCGTGTGAATAGCAAATATATATAAGTTGCACAAGGTAATGAAAGGGGAGGAACAAAAGAAGCGTGTGAATAGCAAATATATATAAGTTGCACAAGGTAATGACAGGGGAGGAACAAAAGAAGCGTGTGAATAGCAAATAGAAATATAACGAGACTGACAGATGAAGAAGAGAGAAGTTGAAGGAATAAAAAGAAGAGAGAAGTTGAAAGAATACAAAGTAAACTAGTGAATAGTAGTTTTTTTTATTTTTTGTATGGCTTAAGGGGAGATCTCCACTTGAGGGATTTTTTTCTTAACCCCTTTCTCCCTCATGTTTAGCCCCATTGCTTTTGATATTATAAAACGTTTGCCCCATTAGTTTAGCGATTGTAAGAACTTTCACCACATATTAAGACCTTTCGTGCAATTCAGGTGTCAATGTTATCCTGGCGAGCGATAGCGAGCCTGTAGTTTAAGAGGAACCGGCCTTCGGCCGGGAAATTTTTCTACCGAAAAATGTACAAATTTATCTTGAAAGGGACTCAAGGGGGTGTAATTTTAAGCTTGATGGAGGTCTAGGGAACAACCTAAATACCTCCCCTTGGGGAGGTATTCAGTTTGTACCCTAGACCTCCAGCAAGCTTAAAATTACACCCCCTTGACCCCTTTCAAGATAAATTTTGTACATTTTTCGATAGAAAAATTTCCAGGCCGAAGGCCGGTTCCTCTTAAATTACAGGCTCGCTATCGCTCGCCAGGAAAAGATTGACACCTATATGGCACGAAAAGTCTTAAAATTGACAGAAATGAGGCGAAAGTTCTTAAAATCGCCAAAGTAATGGGGCGAACGTCTTATAATATCAAAAGCAATAGGGCTAACCATGAGGGAGAAAGGAGCCACGAAAAAAATCCCTCAAGTGGAAATCTCCCCTTAACTAAGTGAATCCGATGGCATCTCCTTTAATGATGGCCTACCTGGCTCTATTAGGCTCAGGCCCCACCAGCCAGGCGAAGAAAGTGCTCCTACACCAATGTCAGTAAAGCCGGTATCACACGAGAACTATTTTAGTCAACATTCGGTGATCAACATTTTGCTTGAATAATTTCAGGAATATTTTGCCCTGGTATTGGAAACTAGACTGATGGTAGATTAATTTAGGTAACCGAAATATTTTAAATGTGTTTCACGTAAGCTGCCAGACCAGTGTTAAGGATAAATGTTGAGGGAAAAAGTGCTTGTGTGATACCAGCTTAAAGGAAACCTGCCAGCGATGTTGAGGCAGTGTTGTAGTATCACTGACCCTGACAGGTTTAACCCTTTCACACACAAGACGTGATTTTTGCCCTTTCTGGTTTACTTAAAAACGTGTGTGACCATCAGGGGTGTTTAGAATCCTTTAGTTTAGTTACTTCAACCTCTGCAGTTGTCTGTGAGTGAGCTGTGGGCAGAAAACGAATTTGGGATAGGCAATTATGAGATTGAGATAACTCTATATCTGAATGCTAATCGGCAACCCCCGAGTCCACAGGATAACGAGAGGGTTAAATAAGGTTATGCGGTTTTAAACACCCTAATTCTAAAGAAAAAGTATTAATCATAAGGAAGAAGGAAATCGACCATAAGCTAAATACTATATTGTGATACCAAAGACAATGAATAAGACAAAACGTAGACGATGAAGAAAGTCATAAAAAAGACAATGACAAAATAGAAATGCGAAGAAATACAGGCCGAACAATACAAATGTGAACAGTCGAACATATACGTATAATTAGCTACTCTAAACAATGATTCAGTTACTTACAGTTTACTGAGAGTATGACTGAGTCCTGATAGGCCAGCTGGGGTAGCTTGGTGTTGGTGGCCTGACATATGAGCATCACACCGTCATCCTCCCTCTTCGGCGTCAGCTTCAATATCGCGATGGTCAGATTCCCGTCCTCGCTGGTCTGGGGGGTCACTCGATCATTTCAACGTCACTAATACACAGTCATAGGAATTAGTACCAACTATTGAGATGGATTAAAATTAGGTCCTTTAATTCATCGTTTTTGTTTTCATATTGTTTTACCTGGAGCGGTGAAGACAATGTGGCCTTGACAGTATGTCCTACATGCCCTCATTATCTCACTCTAACAGCCCACTGGCACAAATCGGCCCCTCTCATTCCATCCTCACAAGAGGTTGGTGTAATGGACTTATTTACGACCCCCGTACAACATCAACAAATTTAAGGGGGGTTCACCTGTTTTTTTTAATCTTTCTCTCCCTTTCTCTCTTTCCCTGGCTTGTATCCATTCGGCCCCATTCAGCCAATTGTTTTAAGACGTTTATCCCCATCCAGGTGTCTATTTCCTCCTGGCGATCGATAGCTCGCCAAAGAAATGTTTCTATCGATAAATGTACAAATTTAGCTTAATGTCAAAACAAAAATATATATATGCTGGCTGGCTACCGCTCGCCAGGAAAATATTGACACCTGGATGGGGGTAAACGTCTTAAACCAGTAGGCTGAATGAGGCTGAATGGATACAAACCAAAGAGAGAGGGAGAGAAAGAGAAAAAAAGCGAGGTGGGCTCCCTTAAGAACACAGGCATTGACTGTGGACGGGTTCTCTAGAATGGACCGAAAGAACTACTTATAAAGGGCTGAAGTGGGAACTGCCTGCTGACCGAGAACAGAGCCACTTGGGGGCTCTGTTCTGTGAACTGAGTAAAAAATAAAATAACAAATATACAGTATAAATAAAATAAATGCTATACAATAGGTTTCTGTGACAGTAAAGGCCCAGGGGTTACGTGAACCATGAGCCTCTTTTGTTGACATTGGTCTAGCCTACAGTCCTGGTCATTAATTATGATAAATTTAAAAGCCTCTAATTAATCAACCGAACCTGCGAAATACAATACCAGTTTATGAATTAATAAAATATTCAATTCAGCTCTAAATATCTGTGGAAGTGTATAGGTCTATACAATATTAATGTGGGAATATTGGTGGTAACTAATTTTCATTTCTGTTAGTCGGGTTACACAAATTAACTGTGCAACAACTAGTCTTAGCAAGATACTTTAAATGGAGCAGCTGACACAATAACAGAGGAATGTTTTGTGGATGGTGAAAACAAAAATAAAAATAGATCCCGCTTTTGGTTTGAACATTTCAGGGTTTGTACATCGAAATACGGAGTTCTTCAATGTCTCGCTCAATTTAGCAGAATCGTGACCAGGTTGAACAAAGGTGACGAACACTTTTTCCCTCAATCGTCTACTTATATATATATATATATATATATATATATTGAGAGAGAGAGAGAGAGAGAGAGAGAGAGAGAGAGAGAGAGAGAGAGAGAGAGAGAGCACCTACCTTATAACTATCAGTGGGTAACATGGATGACTCTAGCCACCACACCACCAGGGGCTGTGGTCGGCACCCGTACACCCAACACTCCACCTCCCTCTCCTCCCCCGCCCACACCGCCTCCACACCAGACACAACCACGCCCACCACTGGCACTGTATGAGAAAGAGGAAGTGTCCGTTATGGATTAATTAAGGGAGCCCACCTCGCATTTTTTCTCTTTCTCTCCCTCTCTCTTTGGCTTGTATTCATTCGGCCCCATTCCGCCTACTGTTTTAAGACGTTTTCCCCCATCCATGTGTCAATATTATATATATATTTTTGTTTTGACAGCAAGCTATATTTGTACATTTTTCGACAGAAAAATTTCTCCGGCGAAGCCGGATTTCTCCATACAATGCTGGCTTGCTATCGCTCGACAGGAAGATATCAACACCTGGATGGGGATAAACGTCTTAAAACAGTTGGCTGAATGGTGCCGATTGGATACAATCCAGGGAAAGAGATAAAAGGAGAAAAAGATAAAAAAGCCGGTGACCATATATAATTAAGACATAATTATACAGTATAAGGAACACAATATATATGAAGCTGACTGAAGTGACGTCACAGGGTTTACTGAATAATACATTAATCACCGCACCTCGCCTAACCTAACTAATCATATCTTGACTTATTCTAACCCACAACCCATTCAGTACCAGGAACGTGCTTTGTATCATATTCTGGCATCTATAAGACTATTTTATTCAGTTTAGCAAGGACCTTTAGCAGTAATAAGGTGTCACTATATCTCAACGACCCCTTTGAACTACCACAGATCCTCCCTAATCTACATAATGTCGTTAAAATATTCCTAGAATAAAATATAGCACATGTCGCTGGTACTCAAGGGGTTAACTAAGCTATTATTTTCTACTGGAGACATAACTCCAATTAAATCACGCTTTCAAGAGAGAACATACCAACAAACAGATAGCACAGCATTTCACATAATTGCAATATCAATTATGTACTGTCTACCACACTAACATTTTGTGGCCAGTCCCGAGTGGGGCAGACACAGCGGGGTGCTATAGATATTCAAGATTTTAATGGAGTTCGACAGAGTGTCTCCAGTAGTCCATGGCGAGTCCATGAAGTTGCTACTCTGTTGCACTCCGCACCAAACTTCTGAATGTGGGAAGGACCCTTTGCTCTATAGTCTTTGCTCTATAGTCTTTGCTCTATAGTCTTTGCTCTATAGTCTTTGCTCTATAGTCTTTGCTCTATAGTCTTTGCTCTATAGTCTTTGCTCTATAGTCTTTGCTCTATAGTCTTTGCTCTATAGTCTTTGCTCTATAGTCTTTGCTCTATAGTCTTTGCTCTATAGTCTTTTCTTTTCTTCTCAGACATTAACTTTGGCACCCTAGAGTAGAGTGGTAAATACAGAAGCCATTTGCAAAGCAACAACAGTATTTCAACAAATCGGTGTATATGCAAATGTTACGACATTGCAACATTATTCTAAGCTTTCTAATGAGCAAACGAGTAAGTTTGGGATGGTTTTGTATTATATTCACAGTGATTCATAACCTTGTTGGCAAATTAAGGTTGGTGATGTGACCAGGTAAATTAGTTACTAATATGCATTATATTATGATATATTTCGTAACCCATTATAGTCTTAACTAGGGGGCAGAGGAAGGGAGGGAGGGAGTCTTGGTTCATATTCGAACCAGGGATTACTAGAAGGAATTAGTGTGAAATTGAGGATTAGTTAGTTAGTTAAAATAGGACTTCAGAATGTTTAGAGGCTGTCGACCCATGTTGAGCACTAACCCACCTTAAAGTCAGGAAGAACGTAAAACCGGAGTCCCCGAGACCCCCTACATTTATTTTTTGATAAAAAAAAAAAAAAAAAATAGAAGGTCCCACCCCTTTCCCATTCTTAAGTAAGCCATTTTAGATTTACAGAAGAGTGACCATTACTTGCATTACTGCATGTCCACAAACATTTCAGTAATGTTTTTTTTTTTTTTTTTTTATTATTATTATTAAGGTGACAGTTACAATGTGGTGTACATTCTATCTTATTCTAGTTACATTATAGTTTATCTTATTGTACCAGTACCTCCCTAAAATCAACCTAGTTGTTCCCCAATTCGGCCCTCCGCCACGACCCCCTACATTCACACACACCTAATATACTGCACAAAATCGTCTAAATATAGCTTGAAAATAATAAATAAGACGTCGCTAGGACAGAAGGGGAATGAACGAATGATGGCTATAGATAAGTAGGAGATTAGAGAGTTTTGGATAGAGGAAGAATAAGTTGAGAAATGGGAAGTACAGTAAAAGATAAAAGTACTTGAGCTAAACCAAGTTACTCCATTGTCTAGTTAACACATCCATAGTAGATATAATAATTGTCCTGCACACTCACAGGTCATGTCCAAGGTTACGGTAGCGGTGACGGGTCGGGTCTGGTTGGTGTTGGAGGCACGACAGGTCAGACGGCGATGGAGGTCACCCCGGGTCACGTTCTTCAAGGTCACACTATTGGTCACTCGGGTGGCTGGCATAGCAAACTTGGCGTGCTCCTCACCTGCTGGATAAAAAGAAGACAAAAGCTGGTAGAAAGAAGAATAGTCGTGTAAAAGAATAGCAGATAATAATAAAAGAAATGTTGAAATTTACCAGGGTGTCACCAAAAGATATGTACACTCGACCAAAAAACAATCTTTACACTGGCGAGCTGTAAATAATTTAGTGTGAAAGGAATGAATCGGGTGAAACACACGTCTGTGAGGTACTGTATTATCATAAGATTTCGATCCACTTCCATAATGTTTAGAGCGTTAGTGTAAAGATTGTGTTTTGGTCGAGTGTACCTATTATTATTATATATACAAATTACCCATGGATCCAATAGTTCGACTTAATTGTTTCCTCAATTCAAATTCAACATAATTATGCTAGAATGTAATATGTAAGCAATTCTAAAAAAAAAAAAAAAATAAAAAAAAAAAAAAAAAAAAAGCTCTCCAACTACTATGACACCAACTTAATCGTACTTCAATTCTGAACTTTACCTTTCATATCATGTTTATCATATTTGTTGGCGAGGGATCTGGAGACAATCCTATTTTTGTTAGGACCAAGATTAGAGGGACCTCCATGGGCTTCATTTTTGCCGGGGGAAATTTCACTGGTGCCACTTGTATTAGATCTGTGAAAGGCTTCAGCAGGAGATACGATGTTGTCTGTGCCTTCATCATGTGTGGAGTCTATGGGGGAAATTTCACTGGCGCCACTTGTATTAGATCCGTCAAAGGCAGGAAATACGATGGTGTCTGTGACGTCATCATGCGTGGAATCTATGATCTCCTTCCCCTCGTACCACACCACTGTCGGAGGAGGCCAACCTGGACACATAGAAATATATGGCATTAAAATCTGGGCATTACATCTTGAGAGACTCAAGGTTGAGGAGTGTGCAAGGGAGTTTGCAATCATCATCAACATCTGGATACTCATTCCGCGACACAGTATAGTCAGGAGAACATCTCAACAGAAGTGCTCCTACTCAGCCTTTTCTTCCCACTCACAGTGGGGAGATAAATAGAGGGAGCCTGCCTGCTTACCTGAGCCATATACAAGAGCAATACCAAGCATTCAAGAAGAAGATAGAGACAGCCGCATACGCACAGATCCACCTGCAGTTTCCTGGAGCCTGTTCACACAAGGCCCATCTGCAAATCACCTCTCAAGCAGTATATGGACGAGATCAGAGGTGTGGGGAAGCAGATGAATATAGTAGAGTATACTTGTAGATTGTTTATAAATTTACTTGTCTTGGTAGCGTGATCCATAATAATATGTCGGGCTGTGTTTTTAATCATTGCCTCGGCTTAGCATATAATCGTCACGACATTGGTGCTCCCTGCCATTTTATATGAATGTGAGATATGTACACTTAAAAGTGAGTTGAGGAAACATATTAACTCCTTTGGTACCAAATGTCTGCGCAGGGTCATGGACTATCGCTGGTATGATTACTTCTCAACCCAACGACTACTCTGTGAAACTGATTCAAGATTTATTAGTTGCATGGTCCATGAACGGCAACTTCGGCTATATGGCCATGTGGTTCGCCTCCCTGAAGAAGACCTTGCTCACCAGATGGTTTCTACAGAGGACATCCCTGAGTGGAGGAGGCCTAGGAAAAGACCACGGAACTCATGGCTAGTGCAAGTCGCACAATCATGTGATAGGATACTTGATATGGACCTTGTACAGTAGATGCCTGGATTCTCGCCCGGAGTGGAGATGGAAGGTGATTGTGGTTACGCGCTGTCACGGTTAATGCACCCATTGATTGATTAATTGAAGTACAGCTGCCACTAAAAGATATTTCTTCGTCAGTTCTAGTCAGTCCTATATATTCATTAAGGGGGTTCACCTGTTTTTTATATCTTTCTCTTCTTTTCTCTCTTTCCCTGGCTTGTATCCATTCGGCCCCATTCACCCAACTGTGTTGAGACTTTTATCCCCATCCAGGTGTCGATTTCTTCCTGGCGAGCGATAGCGAGCTAGCATTGTATGGAAAAATCCGGCTTCGCAGGAGAAATTTTTCTGTCGAAAAATGTACAAATTTTGCTTGCTGTCAAAACAAAAATATATATATGCTGGCTTGCTACCACTCGCCAGGAAAATATTGACACCTGGATGGGGGTAAACGTCTTAAAACAGTAGGCTGAATGGGGCCGAATGGATACAAGCCAAAGAGAGAGGAAGAGAAAGAGAAAAAAAGCGAGGTGGGCTCCCTTAACCACCCACTAGGACAACTTCATACACTATATATATGTCAGTATTGTGTATGTCAAGGATATATGTTATGATATTTACCGAAACATACCTTTATCACTGATATATATGTATGTTATTAATTTCATTAAACAATTTTGTAATCAAATGTTAATGACATTCATATTAAAATATGATTATTGTATCAGAGATTAACATATTGTTTGCAGTTATGCCATGTTTAACCTCCTCTTTAATACAAAGTCAATAACTACAAAAATAAAACAAATATGCATATACAGTATATATATATATATATATACAGTATACTGTATATAACAATACAGACCAGTAAGAAATGTTGCAGCGATAAATAGAGATACAAGCCACAGGGGTGATAAATATACTATATTTCCTCGTACTCGTACTCTCGTTCTCTCTCTCTCTCTCTCTCTCTCTCTCTCTCTCTCTCTCTCTCTCTCTCTCTCTCTCTCTCTCTCTCTCTCTCTCTCTCTCTCTCTCTCTCTCTCTCTCTCTCTCTCTCTCTCTCTCTCTCTCTCTCTCTCTCTCTCTCTCTCTCTCTCTTTATTGGAGTTAATCTAACAGAAAATATTGCATGTCTACATTGTCCTACACATCACCATTATTCTGTTCAAATAAAAAAAATCACATGAAATAAAATTAAATCAAATTGAATAAAATATATGATTAGCTCTGTATGACATATAGCAATATTAAGTATCCCAGTCAATAGATGGCAAAGAGCCGTTTTAAATGGGTATATATCATAAAGGCTCTTAGATTGATAAATACTATGATTTAGCAGATCGTAAATACAAGGTACGTACAGTCGAGGTTAATAAGTGTTGTCAGATATTTCACAAAGTTTCGGACACTGACTAATACTCTGAGGGATAAGCACTTTTCCCAGTAACTATTAAGATACCAATAACACTAGTTGAGCAAAAACTACTGGAATCTATGACAACACTTAATACCCCCGATTGTACAGTACATTCATATATATAAATACGTAAAATGTGTTTCCCACTTATATATATATAAATATACTATATACACATATTAACCTTTTAAACATTGGCTACAGATGTCATATTATGCAATTAGAGTAATAAAAATACTCATAAATATTGCCATACACAAGAATATTTATTACTGGAAGATAATATGATACTGTTAACCCGTACTGTACCTACTGTACCGTAGGATACAGTAACCCGTACTGTACCTACTGTACCGTAGGATACAGTAACCCGTACTGTACCTACTGTACCGTAGGATACAGTAATAAAAGCCCCCAGCAGTCCCAAGCAATGTGGCAAGAATGGCAGGAGAGACCACCTTTCCACCTCGAAAAATGAGGCAAGTCACCCTTCAGTGGGTCTCATATAAGCTGAGAAGTGTTGCAGTGCTCAAAAGATCGTGGTAACTGGTACAGGGTTGAACAGGCAATTACAAGGAAAGTACATTAATGACGGATATATACGTCACTGGGACTGGGGAGTTACTTATCTAATGACGGATATACAGTATACGGTTAAGGGGAGATTTCCACTTGAGGGATTTTTTTCTGGACCCCTTTCTCTCTCATGTTTAGCCCCATTGCTTGTTAGATTTTAAGACGCTCGCCCCCTTTAGTTTGGCGATTTTAAGAACTTTCGTCCCATTTCTGTCAATTTTAAGAACTTTCGTGCCATTTAGGTGTCAATATTTTCCTGGCGAGCGATAGCGAGCCTGTAATTTAAGAGGAACCGGCCTTCGGCCGGGACATTTTTCTACCGAAAAATGTACAAATTTATCTTGAAAGGGGGTCTAGGGGGTTTAATTTTAAGCTTGATGGAGGTCTAGGGAACAAACTAAATACCTCCCCTTAATGTGAATAAATCAGTAGGAATGTGAGTGTAAGTTCCTTTTCAGATAAATGTCTTGCTATCCTATATAAAAACTCCTTGTGGGCATTTCCTGACCCATAATGTTACACTTCACCCTATTTTCCGGCACGGATATTTAGCCGGAGGGAGAGGAGGGTGGGGAAAGAGCCTTCTACTTCTTCTGCTAAAAACTGTCCCTGTCTAGTAGTATTAAGGTCGAACCATTAGTAGGGACCGCAAGGTTTGTGTGCTCTATATATCTGTGTAACCATGTAATGCTAAACAAACTGAATCTGATATAAATTGCACATATTAATCTGTGTTGCAGGCTTGGGAGGACGTAGTATAGTGGTGCACCTTGTATTTGAATGGTGTACCTTTGAAACAATGTTCAACAGAAAAACAAACAAAATATCAAAGAGATGACAACGTATACAATTTTCTCATATTTTCGCTAATTATCAACACATTTTATCCGTAAAATTAAACGGTATTAATTTCCATTCGCCAATATTTTCATTATACACTTTTCGCATATAAGGACATGCCCTTTCTAGGGTACCTAAAAGCCTTTGTGACCATCAGGGGTGCTTAAGAACCTTTAAGCCGGTATCACACAAGAGCATTTATAGTCAACATTCGATGATCAACATTTTTCTGGCAACATTTCTGGACTATTTTACACTGGCATCGGAAAATAGACTGATGACAGATGAATTTAGGTGACAGAAATATTAGAAATGTTGACCGCATAAGCTGCCAGACCAGTTTTGAGGATAAATGTTAAGGGAAAAGGTGCTCGTGTGATACCGGCTTTAGTTTATTTAATTCAATCTCTGCAGTTGTCTTTGAGCGAGCTGTGGGCAGACAACTCATTTGGGAGAAGTAATTATGAGATTAAGGGGAGGCAGACCGTTTTTATGGACGTTCGGCCCATTAGTTTGGCGATGTTAACACCTTTCGCCTCATTTCGTTGTCAATTTTAAGACCTTTCGTGCCATTTAGGTGTCGATTATTTCCTGGCGAGCGATAGCGAGCCTGCAATTTTAAGAGGAACCGGCCTTCGGCCGGGAAATTTTTCTACTGAAAAATGTACAAGTTTAACTTGAAGGGGGGTCTAGGGGGTGTTTTTCTAAGCTTGATGGAGGTCTAGGCAGGAAACCAAAAAAAATATATGAATAAATGAATTAATAGACCAAACAAACGGCCAGTCTCCCCGTAAGAGAACCCTATTTCTGAATACGAAACGGCAATTTCCTGTGCACGAAAGGGATATTAGGTAAAACACATAACAAGGGGTTTCAATATATTCTCGTAATCAGTTTCGTAATGATTTTGTATTTTAAATTGCTATGTACAGTATAGCTTTCCCCCGAAACATTCGAGGATTAGCTTATTTCGTAATTTAAGGGTGGTGACCTGTTTTTGTTCTGTCCTTTTCTATCTTTCTCTGGCTTGTATCCATTTGGCCCCATTCAGCCTACTGTTTTAAGACGTTTATCGCCATCCTGGTGTCAATTTTTTACTGGTGAGCGGTAGTGAGCCAGCATATTTTTTATTTTTGTTTGACAGCAGGCTAAATTTGTACATTTTTCGATAGAAAAATTTCTCCGGCGAAGCCGGATTTCTTCATATAATGCTGGCTAGCTATCGCTCGCCAGGTAGAAATCGACACCTAGATGGGGATAAACGTCTTAGAATAGTTGGCTGAATGGGGCCGAATGGATACAAGCCAGAGAAAAGGACAGAAATAAAAAAAGCAGGTCACCCCCCTTAACGTTAATCATTGTATTTAGTAGTATAGTACATTAGGTGTGTGCATTTTATAAATATAATTACATATCTTGTGATTCAACTTCAGATTTGCATAGGCATCAATCTAGGTTTTCAGAACGTATACTTTTATTTTAGTGTAAGTATAAAATTATATTACATATGTATTTACTCGAATTGTATACCTTTTAACGATTGATACTCAACAATAGGTATGGTTTCAGTATCAGACATTAAATGGGATCAGGATATAACTCTTGATTCAACGACCTTTTAGGTCTACCCGTCTTAGCTGATTCTTCCACGTTCAAAAACTTGCATCTCTTCACTCAATGTTGGTCATCCATCCTTCCCACGAGTTCTTTAAAGCCGAGCCTGCCCATGTGCCTTTATTCGCTGAAACCTTTACAAATTAACAACAATCTCAGCTCCACATTAACTAACTTTTCTCTCTCTCTCTCTCTCTCTCTCTCTCTCTCTCTCTCTCTCTCTCTCTCTCTCTCTCCTTTCATGATGCCTCCTCTGGGTATTGACCAGCTTGATCGGTGCTTCATATATATATACAGTATATATATATATATATATATTCTGCCTAGAATCTTGTTGATTTGAATACCTTTCTCTAACAGCACGGTCCCTTGGAGCCATGTAGGAAGGCCTAGGGCTTATAATAAAGTAATCGATTAAGAGTACGTGACTAGGAAAACAAATGACTTTGAACAAGTCTTTCCATACATTTCCACCCTAATTCTATATAGCCTATGAGTTACATTTATAAATATACAATTACATATACTAATATGACCAACCTATGAGTTACATATACAAAGATACAATTACATATACTAATATGACCAACCTATGAGTTACATATACAAAGATACAATTACATACTAATATGACCAACCTATGAGTTACATATACAAAGATACAATTACATATACTAATATGACCAACCTATGAGTTACATATACAA
Source organism: Paralithodes platypus (assembly GCA_032716605.1). Taxonomy (NCBI): domain Eukaryota; kingdom Metazoa; phylum Arthropoda; class Malacostraca; order Decapoda; family Lithodidae; genus Paralithodes; species Paralithodes platypus. The sequence goes on along the minus strand of CM064501.1, from coordinate 35,847,919 downwards.
AGATACAATTACATATACTAATATGACCAACCTATGAGTTACATATACAAAGATACAATTACAAATATTCATACGTCCACTTACCGTCCAGCGAGGTACAGGTGATGACAGGTGAGGAGCCTTCCTTAAAGGGTCCCACCAGACCATTGTTCACCACCATCATCACCGACTGACCTACACCATCACCATCATCATCACTATCACCATCACCATCACCATCACCATCATCATCACTATCACCATCACCATCACTATCCCCATCACCATCACCATCATCATCACCATTACCAGCACCATCACCACCACTATCACCATTATTCTTTACACTACCACCATCACCAGGACTCCACGTTATTTGGACTCTGGTGACCGGCACTGAGGAAGAGAGTTAGAGATACTTTTATTGGAGGGAACTGCCCATAGAAACCTTAAGGGGGGTCACCTGTTTTTTTTCTCTCCTTTTCTCTCTTTCCCTGGGTTGTATCCATTCGGCCCCATTCAGTCTACTATTTTAATACGTTTAACCCCAGGTGTTAATATTTTTCTGACGAGCGGTAGCGAGCCAGTATATATATATTTTTGTTTTGACAGCAAGCACAATTTGTACATTTTTCGATAGAAAAATTTCTCCGGCGAAGCCGGATTTCTCCTACAATGCTGGTTCGCTATCGCTCGCCAGGAAGAAATCGACACCTGGATGGGGATAAACGTCTTAAAACAGTTGGCTGAATGAGGCCGAATGGATACAAGCCAAAGAGAGAGGAGAGAAAGAGAAACCAAGCAAGGTGGGCTCCCTTACCGTAGACACATTTAGGAGAGACCTTTGTCCCCCAGTGAACTAACTCAGGCTGATGGTGATGATTTGAAAGAGCAAGGAACATTAAAGCAACCAATTATTCAATACCTTTCAGGAATGAGGTAGTTATAATGGTAAATTTGTTTCTTGCAATCAATACTTTCAATTGAAGCAAACAACATTACAGCCAGATCCTGTGTTTTCAAATTGTAAAGTAGGTGTAAGCGACCAAGAGTTGACATGGATCTTCTCGTTCATCTGGCATCCATTTCCATACTAATTACATCTCTAAAATATTATGTTAGTGTTTTCTATAGTCATGCATTGTGCATATTATAATATGTACAGTTGGTCAAAGTTACAGCTGACCCACCCTCGCTCTGGGGCTCGCAGAATTAGTTGGCAATACTGGTGTAGTGGTGCAGGGATACCACATGCCATTAATGTGTTACCTGTGTCTGTCCTGTATATTACTGCAAATTAGAGTATGTAATGTTCACGTTGTGAAGACTAAATGTTCCTTCATTAAGCAGCCACCAATAAAACAGAAATATGTATTATTATAAAATCGAGTAAAGTATGTTGTGGCAGCCAGCAGGTTTTATATGCATTGCCAATCAGTGGATATCATAACTAGAATATTTAAGCAAATCTACGAATTTTGGGTGAATGTTCGGGATCATACATAGCGATGTATGCATTTTTATTTGAGATAGCCTTACTTTCCCTTGTTTAGTATATGTTCTAACAATGATATAGCCGAAATTAGATCTACCAATCCCAATCTTTGTAAGACACACCTTCCTACACCAATATTGCCAGATAATTCTGCGAGCCCCAGAGCGAGGGTGGGTCAGCTGGAACTTTGACCAACTGTACCTGTATCCAATACCCATATCGTTTGGTAGTCAAATGTGTGTGTGAATGTGTATGTGTGTGTGTGAATGTGTATGTGTGGCGTGTGTGTGTGTGTGTGTGTGTGTGTGTGTGACCTTTAAGAACATTGAACTTTCTGTATTCACTGTCCTGCATGATGTACGTGTGTCGATCTAAGCACTTAATGTGTCCGCGGCACACACATGCTGACCATCCATGTTGAATGACAGTGGTCTGGTTCCTGTCGGTGTTACACAGAGAGGGGGGGGGGGGAGGCACCTGGTAAACTACATGAATTTTGAGAGAGAGAGAAAGAAAGAGAGAGAGAGAGTAAGAGAGAAAGAGAGAGAGACAGAGATGTACATAGATTTACATAGATACACTGGCCACACAGACCTTACGATCCAAACGAGGTGGTCAGGACTTAATTCTAGTAAAGATGGCATATCCGATAGAAAAGGAAAGTTGAAGGAAGGGATAGAAAAGAAGAAGAATAATAGAGCGAGAGAGAGAGACGTGATTTACCATCCTATTATAGACGTATGATCAGGGTTACCAAATCAAGGCCGCTAGATAGTAAATACATGCCGAAAATCGCTAGAATAATGCCACAATCTCGAGAAAATCGCTCTAAAATGGCTCAAATCTCAAGAATATCGCTAGAATTCATGCCGCTGGATGTAAAAATTTGCCTCTAGATCGAAATAAGTACCTATGATCTATCGGGAAAGTAGCTAAATTGGCAACACTGCGTATGATGCTTAAATGTGTAAACTGTTTGGCTAGCGAATGTCGTGGAGTTCAAATGTTGGAAGGTGCTGTGTTACATGTGAGCTTCTCAAAATTTATGATTGGCCACGATGCTTAGCCAGTCCCGTGACTTAGCCATGTAGGCTTTTGATATCATATTCTATTCTATTCCCGTTCAATTTATGATATCTACGCTAATACTGTGTTCAATCCGTAATTAGTTGCGACTCACATTTTACTATATGTATGGAGACACAATGACAGAGCTACCCAAAGCCAAAAGAGTGACAGAGCCAAATTCAAGGAACGTTGGAGTTAAAATGTCTGGACACATGACGTTTAAAGCAAAATCATAGCATGAAGAAATGACTGATTGAAGGAGAGAGTTCCAGATCTTGCTTGTTGAGTAGAAGACTGAACAAATTTGTAAATATTTGGTTTGGAAAGCTGGACAGAATAGGGGTTCCATTGTGTTGAAATGCGGGTGTCACATACTCGCCATAAAGGGAGGGGGGGGGGGTATGCACCGAGAGAGCTCTGAAGAATACTGATTGTTGTAATCGCGATAAAAGAGTGAGAGAGATGCAACATTGCGTCGTATAGAAAGAGATTGTAGGGAATTAGTAAAAGGTGTTGAGTTGATAAAGCACTTTGGACTCTACCCTTTCGAGAAGTGCAGTATGGGTGAAACCTCCCAATACATGCGAACAGTACTCGTATAGAGTTGCATGGTGCCCATGTACAGAGCAAGAAGCTGTGTGAGAGTAAAGAACCCATGGAGACAGTTAAACACAGCCCTCTCTGATATTACCAATGTTCACCCCGGCCGATGGACTAATAGGTCTCATTCTTTTTTATTATTTTTTCAGGGAGTCTATACTATAGTTTATTCATTATCATTGGGCCAAAACTCTTGATCACTAACCCCTATAACTTAAAAAGGACTAGGGTAATCGAGCTATTATTCCTACCATTTGGGAAGAGTCAGCCAAGGAGTAGATGAGGATATTCACAGCTAATTTTCTCTGGCCTTTTTTGAGTTACAGAGGTTAAGGATTATGATTTCTGGCCTAACTATAATGCTGAAGGTGTTAATAGGTAAGTGATACCCTAATACCTTACCTACAACCGTCAAATTAGTCCTGGTGTTGGTAGTAGGTGACCTAAGATGGTCGACTCTGCAGCGATAAACTCCCGTGTCTGATGCCCTGACCCGCTTCATGACCAGTGCTGCGGGGGCCTGGGCGTGGAAGGTGATGCGGGAGGACAAGGTGGAGTTAGGGGCGCGGTGAAGCTTCATCCCCCGAGGCCCTCCTTCAGTGTGGGGCGCGCGGTAGTCGTAGCTGGGGGAGGGAGAGAGAGAGAGAGATGATATGTAGGGTGACTTTGGTGGTGATAGTGGTGGTGATGGTAGTGGTTGTGGTGGTGATAGTAGTGGTGATAGTAGTGGTTGTGGTGATAGTAGTGGTTGTGGTGATAGTAGTGGTTGTGGTGATAGTAGTGGTTGTGGTGGTGATATTAGTGGTTGTGGTGGTGATAGTAGTGGTTGTGGTTGTGATGGTAGTGACTGGGATGGTGATAGTAGTGGTTGTGGTGGTGATAGTAGTGGTTGTGGTGGTGATATTAGTGGTTGTGATGGTGATTGTAGTGGTTGTGGTTGTGATGGTAGTGACTGGGGTGGTGATAGTATTGCTGATATTTATAGTATTTTCACGACTATGGGGTACAAAGAGATAAACGACTCTTAAACAATATACAAATCAACCCTTCATCTTCTCCCAATGTTCTTCCCATCCTTATTCTGTCGAAGTCTCTAACCCAAGAGTGAGCCGATTTTCCCGGTCTTTCTTCTACTCAACAAGCAAACTTTAGAACTCCCTTCCTCAATCTGCCTTCACCTTACCGTATGACATAAAACTGTTGCAAGTTCCGTGAGTTCACACATTTAAATCATAACGTACCTTAAATTTGGATCTCTAATAACTTTCAACTTGGGGGGGGGGGGACTTGGTACAGGTAACATTGCCATTTGTCTCCTTCATACACATAGAAGAAAAACAAAGGCGTATGGTAGTATCACAAAACATGGTGCTAAACAGTTCCTAATGAATATAACTAGAAGTAAACAGGGGAAATATGATTAAAACAATAACAAGGTCAAAAGCTAAATATCACAAGCATCCTTTGTGTTTAGTTATCACCTACATGGAAATACTACCAGCATTGTTTGGCAAGACAATCTAATAGTCTAATAGCCTAGGGCGAGGTTAAGGGGAGATTTCCACTTGAGTTATTTTTTTCTTGACTCCTTTCTCCCTCATGTTTAGCCCCATTGCTTTTCTAATTTTAAGACGTTCGCCCCATTATTTTGATGATTTTAAGAACTTTCAACCCATTTTTGTCAATTTGAAGATCTTTCGTGTAATTTATGTGTCGATTTTATCCTGGCGAGCGATAGCGAGCCTGTAATTTAAGATGAACCGGCTTTCAGCCGGGACATTTTTCTACCGAAAAATGTACAAATTTATCTTGAAAGGGGCTGAAGGGGGTGTAATCTTAAGCTTGATGGATATCTAGAGACCAAACTAAAACCCTCCCCTTAAGTGTAACATAATTACTGAACTTATTAGGTACCGTCGACCCTTTTCTACACCCAGTCAACATAGTTATTCATATAATGATCACGTTATATACGAGGACAAGGATTAACCAGACATAGAAGACACCAATTATTAAATCTCTCTCTCTCTCTCTCTCTCTCTCTCTCTCTCTCTCTACGTATTGTGTTTGCAAAAAAGACAAACAACATATGATGACTTGAAAATACCGACCAATAAGCCAGTACATATCGATAAGTGAATACAAGCTGGTGAATTTCAGCAGGTGGAAAACAACCTCAAAACAAAGATAACATAATGACAGCAAAATGAGGGTGATTATAGTCATACCGTCAGCACCAAAATTCAAACATAGCCACAACAACAACAACAACAACAACGACACCAACAACACCAACAACAACAACAACGACACCAACAACAACAACAACACCAACAACAACAACAACACCAACAACAACACCAACACCAACAACAACACCAACAACAACGACACCAACAACAACAACACCAACAACAACACCAACGACAACAACAACACCAACAACGACAACAACAACAACACCAACACCAACAACAACAACAACACCAACAACAACAACAACACCAACAACAACAACAACAACAACAACTAATGGTGGAAGTAAATAACTGCCTCATGAGATCTTGAGGGATTTTTTTCTGGACCCCTTTCTCCCTCATGTTTAGCCCCATTGCTTTTGATATTATAAAACGTTCGCCCCATTATTTTGACGATTTTAAGAACTTTCACCCCATATTAAGACCTTTCGTGCAATTAAGGTGTCGATTTTATCCTGGCGAGCGATAGCGAGCCTGTAATTTAAGAGGAACCGGCTTTCAGCCGGGACATTTTTCTACCGAAAAATGTACAAATTTATCTTGAAAGGGACTCAAGGGGGTGTAATTTTAAGCTTGATGGAGGTCTAGGGAACAAACTAAATACCTCCCCTTAAATAGGTATACAGGTACATATGACTATTAATACCACTGTACATAATATGACGGCAAAGGACACGGACTAGCATTATAGACTGGGATATCATTTATGTTTGTAATTTGTGAGAGTAAAAAGTCGACTGGCGTGAAAGACCGGGCTTGGTGGCGTGAACATGCAAGCGAGGATCGTGGTACAGGTGATATATTGAAATATGCAGGGAAACATGTAGATAACCAGGACTGTGGAATGGCTGTCGTGGGAGTATCGGAATGGGCAATCATTTTGACATACTATCGTTTCATCTGCAAATATATATATATATTTTTGTTTCTATGTGATTGAGGGAGGCAAAAAGCAGAACTGCCTATAGCGAGTGCCTCCCCCATAGTTAAAAGAGTGACAGGGCCAAAATCAAGGGACGTTCGAGCCAAAATGCCTGGACACACGGAGTTTGAAGCAATTTAAGTCATAGGAAGAGGGAAAGACTGATTCTGGGAGAGAGTTCCAGAGCTCAGCTGTTGAGTAGAAGAAAGTTTGAGAGTAACGTTTCACTCTCGGGTTGGAGAGTTGCACAGAGTAGGGGTGGGATTGAGTTGCAAGACGGGTACCATGTGCCCTACGTAAAGGAAGTGGTATACACTGGGAAAGCTCTGAGGAACACTGATTATTATAGTAGCGATAGAATAGCGAGAGAGATGCAACATTGCGGCGGAGAGAGAGAGATTACAGAGAGTTGGTGAGTGGACGGGAGTTAATGATATGAAAGGCCTTCCTTTCAACTTTGTCTAGGAGAGCGGTGTGAGAGGAACCTCCCCACTCATGTCAACAATACTCAATACAAGGACACACTATGCCCCTGTACAGAGCAAGAAGCTGTGCAGGGGAAAAGAACCCCCTAAGGCGGTTGAGCACACCCAGCTTCTGGGAGGCTGCCTTAGCAAGACTGGTAATATGGTCCTTCCAACTGAGAGCAGAAGAAAAAGAGACACCAAGAATATTGAGAGAAGATGAAGAGTTGAGTTTTGTATTGTTGAAGAATAAGGGATAGTCCGCTGGGAGTTCCTTACGGGTAGATAGATAGAGAAATTGGGTTTTGGAAGCATTAAAGGTAACAAGGTTTTCTCTGCCCCAATTGGAGATAGTATTTAGATCAGAATTTAAGAGTTCTATGGCTTCATTACGTTTGTCGTTGAGGGATTGCTGGCTGGGGCGTTCTGAAAAGCTAATGGAGTTTAAGGGGGGATGGGCCACTTTTCTAGACCACTTTCTCCCTCATGTTTAGCCCTATTAGTTTTCAGATGTTAAGATGTGTGCCCCATTAGTTAGTCGATTTTAAGACCTTTCGCCCCATTTCTTCGTCAATATTTAGACCTTTTGTGCTATTTAGGCGTCGATTTTCTCCCTGGCGAACGATAATGAGCCTGTGTTGTTGGAAGAACCGGCCTTCGGCCGGGACATTTTTCTACCGAAAAATGTACAAATTAATTTAGAAGGGGGATCTTATGGATGTTTTTTTTAATTTGATGGAGGTCTAGGGAGGAAACTAGAAATATAATGAATGCATGCAAAAATCGCCCAAAAAGTGAACCATCTCCCCTTAAAGTTCACCACCATTCATCCACATCTAGCTAACCTACAAAACCTCAACATCTGGAGAATATAATCCTTGATGGGCTAGATAATGTTGAAATGCTTGGTGGACATCATAAGCAGTAACCAGCCCTTCAGCAAGCACAGCTGCTAAATTTTGAGCTTCTATCTGCTATAATTCATTACCGATCCTTTAACCCATCAAGCACGGAAGGGTCACCATAGCGAACGCGATAGGCCTCACGGAAGCAAGACCATAAAAAAAAAAACTTCCAAAGCACCCCAGGGGCTCTCAAAACAAAGGAGTATGTCATTAGGTGAGATAATTCCCCTCTAGTACTTCTTACCACTCATCCATATGTTTCTCACTCCCCCTTCTCCCCTCCTCCATTATCACCTATTTTTCCTCTTACTTTCATCATTTATTAGTTATTTTTCTCTCCCGCGGTAATGTAGCACAAGTGGGTTGCATAAAATATTGTTATATAACACCGAGACACCTCCCGCAAGCTTCAGTTGACTCAGAGACAGCGAGAGAGGAGGGTGTGTGACTCGTTCTCTCTCACTTGAGAATACGACCAGGTGGGGAATATTTACGATTTTCACCACCCAAATGCTTTTCCCACTTATTTCATCGCTCTTCAAGGTTCATATATTCATCATATATGTAAAATAAAAGCACATTGGACACAAATAATGCTTTATATCGTAAATATAACAAATTGTGTCAGAATCCATGGCAAGAAATTCACAAATAAGTACCCTTGCCCCTAGGGTATTTTCGTGCTTAATGGGTTAATTACTGTTTCCTAAAATATGATGGATATGCTACTATTTCCTAAGTTAATATTCAATTATGATCAGCAGACAGTCTTAAGCTGTATACAATATTTAGTAATTGCTCCGGTTGATTGGTTGATTCCGGTGTTATTCCTCCCTCTCCAACATCTTCTCTCCTACTTATGCCTAATATCCTAATCTCTTCTAAAAATGTACTTTCTACCCTTTCTGGGTTTAATACTAAGAAGGCGTACGGTCTGGATAGTGTTCCTCCTGTTGTACTAAGAAATTGTTCTTTCGTGCTGACTCCCTGCCTAGGCAAACTCTTTCGTCTCTGTATCTCCTCTAACGTCTTCCTTTCTTGCTAGAAGTACGCTCTTATTCAAATTCAACCTGTCCCAAAGAAGGGTGACCGCTCTCAACCCTCCAGCTATCGTCCAATTGCTCTTATCTCTTGTATCTCTCAAGTTTTTAAAACTATTCTTACTTCCAAATCTCTTAAGCATTTCTCTTCTCATAATCTACTCTCAGATCGTCAGTATGGCTTCCTTAACCCTTCCTCCCCGGGTGTCATTTTAATATGACACCACGAAATAAGGGCTGGTGCCCGGGTGTCCTTACCTGATCAGTAAGCTTGAAAGCCTATTCAGCTTGGTCTGAACGCCGTGCGTCCGACGCATGTAAACAAAGCCGATCGTTGCGTCACCGCACCTCCGAAAACAAGAAGGAGAAGACTCGTTTGTTATTGTATGTCTGTATGTCGTTGTTTCAGTAGTGAAAAGATCGTCGTATTGCTAACATCGCCTGAAAATGCTCTCCACTAAAATCGTCATCACAACTGAACCAGTTGACTTAGAGAGCTCTACTCAATGCCAGTCTACAGATTGGAAACCGCACTACAATTATAGATGCGTGGGAAATTTCTAGCAGTTAAAATTAACCAAAATACGGTAGCCTAGGCCTATACGTTTTTTGGCCAGATTGCCCGGGTAGCCCACCCTGTCCTTTGGAGATACAGCCCGGGCCAGGAGGGTTAACACAATGCCTGCGGCTCTTGTCATATGGCAATTGCTTGGTCACCACTATGCCATACGGGGGTTTTGGACTAGAAGTATCCTTCATTCCCTGCACATTTTCATGTATAAACAAGAGCTAAAACGTATTTCAATGATATATCCCTGAAAGCAGTGGAATAGACCTTTCCAATGACATCTGAATCATATCTGTACGAGCACTGGTTGCCGTGCAACAATATTGCACAGGTTACATTAAATCGGTAAAACATAATGAGTTTGAGCGGTTTTCGCTATCCCAGAGTCTGTAAGGGAGTTGGAGATGTTTCCCACTGCCACTAGTGATCGCCCAGACACAGGGGCTATGGATCAGACCGTTCTGCACTGCTTATACTCGCTCGCCTGCTTCCCAGGCCTTGTTCAAGGCAGAAATTTGGCAAATGTCATATGACAAGTGCCGCAGTGATGACCGTATTTTTTATATAACAACCCGCAGTGATTGAGTTAAGGGTCGCTCTACTGGAGATCTTTATTGCATATTTTACTAATTCCTGGTCATCCTCCTTTCTGAACTTCGGTGAGACCTTTTCTATTGTGCTAGACATATCAACGGCCTTCGATAGAGTCTGGCACAAATATCTAATTTCTAAACTACCCTCCTTCGGTTTCTATCCCTCCATCTGTGCCTTTGTCTCTAGTTTTATTTCCGGTCATTTCATAGCTGCGGTTGTGGATGGCCATCATTCACTTCCTCATCCTATCAACTCAGGTTTTCCTCCGGGTTCTGTCCATTCTCCAATTCTCTTTCTAATTTTTATAAATAATCTTCTGAACTGTACCTCCAGTCTTATCCATTCATATGCAGACGACTCAATCTACTATTCAATTTGTTTTCCAGAACGCCCCAGCCAGCAATCTCTCAAAAATAAATGTGATGAAGCTATACAACACTTATCTTCTAATCTAACTACCATTTCCAATTGCAGCAGAGAAAACTATGTTGCCTTTAATGCTTCCAAAACCCAATTTCTCCATCTATCTACCCGTCGTGAATGATCTTGGACTATCCCTTATACTTCAACAATTCAAAAATCAACTCTTCGTCTTTTCTCAGTATTCTCGGTGTCTCATTTTCTTCTGCTCTCTCTTGGAAGGACCATACCACTCTTGCTAAGGCGGCCCAAGAAGCTGGGTGTGCTCAATCGCCTCAAGGGATTCTTTACCCCTGCACAGCATATCGCTCTGTACAGGGGCACAGTGCATCCCTATATTGAGTATTGTTCACATGTGTGGGGAGGTTCCTCTCACACAGCACTTCTAGACAATGTAGAAAGGAAAGCCTTTTGTATCATTAACTCCCGTCCACTCACAGACTCTCTGCAATTTCTCTCTCCGCACCGCAATGTTGCATCTCTTTTGCTATTCTATCGCTACTAAAATAATCAATGTTCCTCAGAGCTCTCTCGGTGTATACCACCTCCTCTACGTAGGGTACGTAACACCAGTCTTGCAACACAATCCCACCCCTACTCTGTGTAACTCTCCAACTCACGACTGAAACGATAACTCCCAATCTTGCTTATATTCAACAGCTGAGCTCTGGAACTCTCTCCCTGAATCCAATTTTCCCTTATCCTATTACTTAAATTGCTTTAAACTCTGTGTGTCCAGCCATTTTGGCTCGACCATTCCATGATTTTGGCCCTGTTCACTCTTTCAACTCTGGAGGAGGTACTAGTTGCAGTCAGTTTTGCCTTTTGTCTCCCTCATCCACATAGAAAAAAAAATCAATGATATAATGATTCCTCTCACCAACCCCTTCCCATTCCTATATGTTGTGTTGTGATATAGCATAGGAAGATGAGGAATGGGAAGCACAATCAGTAAATGCGTATCAATATCTAACTCTTTATTATTTTCTTATTTCTTCGGTGGTTTCTGATCAAATGACGTTCATTATGTATTTCAATGGTGATCCATATGAAGTTGGTAGCCGCATTAGTGGACCAACTATATGTTGCGTAAGACAGGCTTGCTGGTAAGCAATGGCGCCAAATATGAATATTGGCAGTACGTCATTGATTCCGAAGCTACTACTAAATATTAGTTCTTCATTCATCCCTTCGGGACTCAAATCTATATTCTTGACCGAGTTGCGGGAAAGATTTGAGCATTTTTTCAAGCCCTTTCTGAATATGGGGTTTGACGAGTCTTTGATCCTCTTTTGGGGCTGTGTCGTCTTTAAGCAGTACATGCCCATCTATAGACACCGCCTCGGGATAAAACTCTTTGTGATCTGTGACAGTGAGACAGGATATGTGTTGGATATCATTGTGTACATGGCCACTGATACTGACATTCCCGACAACCCCTTGGACCTCTCAGGGTCTGCCGTGAAGCAGTTGATGAGCAGGTATGTGGATGCCAAACATATACTGTACATGGACAACTTCTACACATCGCCACTTCTCGCCAGAGTTCTCTTGGGGAGGAAGACCGAGTCCTGAGGCACCGTCAGTAGTAACTGGAAGTACTAGCCTAAGTTTCTAAGACAGCAAAGAGGCGGCATCCTCAGGAAGAAGAGCAGCACCGACAGAATTCTGGCTGCTTGCCAGCATGACAACAAGCCAGTCAACGTCATATCCACTTTTCACAAGGGAGCATTAGTTGAAGCGCATGGAGAAGATGGGTGAAGAGGCGTGTCACAGACGAGCATGTCCAAAATATTGTCATTAAACCTGATTGTGTTATAAACTACAACATGAAGATGCATTTGGTGGATAAGAGTGACATGCAAGACGATTATGTGAACTGCCTAAGGAAGACCTGCAAGTGGTACAAGAAAGTTGTTTTCCATCTTGTAGACATTGCACTCCTTCAAGAGAAAAGTCATCCTGGGGCTATTCTCTCAATGGGGTGGTTCAGGCTGTGGCCCCAAAAAGGGCACCTGTGGCCAACTTGAATGACTGGCAGGAAATACATCAGTTGGTACTTCCTACAGATCCTGCCAGTGCCTGAAGGAGTTGCAGGGTGCAAGGGGGCGGTCTCAGATGAGGTGTTATGTCTGCAACCACACACAGCAACACAAAATCAATGCTGAAAGGAGGTCATCATGGAATATGCTGAGTGCAAGGTTGCTCTCTGCCTGAGGTGTTTCAAGGACTTCCACACACTTGTCAACTACTGAGTGTGGCAGTGACAGTTTGACCAATGTGTGGGGAGTATGTAAGGCGGGGCATTGTCCTGCCTTACTACCTTGGAATATTGGGTTGAGGTTGGAAAGGTAGATTAGGGAGGCTGCCCATCACTGCCCAAAAAACCTTGATATCGATGATCCTTCCAACTCTGTTGTATATACCTACAGTGATGAGACGAGTATCCACTAAATAATATCCACTAAAATAATTGCCTTCATTTTAGACAATTGTGTGTTGGATGTGTGAGGGATTTGCTTGATTTGCTGGTAGGCCCTATGCAAATATCAGAATGTACCAAACAAAAAATACAAAGAGCGACAGAGAGAGAGAGGGAGAGAGAGAGAGAGAGAGAGAGAAAGAGAGAGTATAGACAGACCTGTATAGTGGAGTATGGTCGCCCTCTTTGATCCACAGTATGAGCTGCACAGAGTCCCTGGGGTCAGTAAGAGCCAGGTCACACGGCAGCTCTCCCTCACCTCCCTCCAGTACTGACACAGAGTACACCGGTTCTGAAACGTAAACAACCTCTTATTATATATATTTATGTTTGATATATATATATATATATATATATATATATATATATATACATATATATATGATATATATTATATATATATATATATATATATATATATATATATATATATACTGTATATATAATATATATACCGTATATATATATATATATATATATATATATATATATATATATATATTTTTTTTTTTTTTTTTTTTTTTTTTTTTATATATTCCAACTACTCCCTCTTGGGCATAGGATGAGAGCCTTTACACTACACCGCTGAACACGGTGAAGCCCGTGAGGTCTTGTTCCAGTCTAGGGAGTGAGACATGCGAAGCACCCCGGCTCGAAGCAACTCCATCTTCTGAAGCAGCTTCGCCTCTGCGCTTCACGGTCTCACCCCCCAGACTCGGACCCTCACTCTCAGAACGCCACCTATTGAACAATTAACTCACTAGGCATTGCCCCCCTGTAACATATTTTGAATATGGGAATATTCATACAATGCTATTTAATCAGGGAACAATGAGGGTATTTTTTTGGCATTTCGGTGTGGTGTGGTAATGCACTGGAACTAGGTACAGCACAAATTCCATCCCAATAATATCTTCCCATTGATATATCGGGATTCGAACCCGGGTCCATTGGATTACCAGTCCAGTGGCAAGACCACTCTGCCACACCTCCCCTATAAATATAAATGTATATATATATATATATATATATATATATATATATATATATATATATATATATATATATATATATATATATATATGTACATTAAGAATATAAATTATTATAGCTGGTATATCAATAGTCACTTGTTCCTCTACACTCTGAAATTTGTTCATATTAGATTCGTTCCATACAGTTCCAAATGATGGTCGAACATCAATTTCCTAGTCCACTGTACTCCAGCTTGTTCTCAGCTTAGGGTTCCAAGAAAGAGTATTCGAGATGTTAGTTGCTTAAGGGGGGTCACTGTTTTTTTTTTCTCTTTCTCTCCTTTTTTTTCTTTCCCTGGTTTGTATCAATTCGGCTCCATTAAGCCAACTGTTTTAAGACGTTTATCCCTATCTAGGTGTCGAGTTCTTCCTGGCGAGCGATAGCGAGCCAGCATTGTATGGAGAAATGCGGCTTCGCCGGAGAAATGTTCTATCGAAAAATGTACAAATTTAGCTTGCTGTCAAAACAAAAATATATATATATGCTGGTTCGCTACCGCTCGCCAGGAAAATATTGACACCTGGATAGGGGTAAACGTCTTAAAACAGTAGGCTGAATAGGGCCGAATGGTTACAAGCAAAAGAGAGAGGGAGAGAAAGAGAAAAAAAGCGAGGTGAGCTCCCTTAGCGACTCCAAAGAACAGTAATTGATCATATACCCGCAGTACATCTTGATTGTTTACTAGTGTTCCGGAAAATTGGTGCTGGTTGATTCAGATTCAAGGGTTTTCGCATTCACTTGAATGTTTTGCCCACAATCGCAAATTAGTTAGTTTACCTTTAAATAACTTAGCCAATACTCTGTCAATAATATAGGTTATAGTTGGGCAAATTGATTAAGTTAAGTAAGAGGTTGAGTATAATTGGGGTGAGTATATATATAAGCTGTTAGTGTAACGAGTTGCTGTAATATGTAACATCAGTATGAAATATAAATGGTTCCTCTTATGTACCTCTTATGCAAGATTAAAGCACGAACGAAAGAAGGGAAATTACGAAAATATACTCTATTCTATTAACTGACGCCGTGATGATCCCCGAAGGGTTGGCCACTAACGAAACGTCCCCATGCACCTGTCCCCAGTCAGTCAATGCCCCTCCTCCCAACCAGCAGGCTATGGAGATTGTCAGCTCATTTAAGTATCTGGGCAAAGTGCTGAGTAAAAATTGGAGTATGGATGAAGAAGTGCGGGAGAGGGTGCAACAGGGGAAGAGGGTTGTAGAATTGCTGAAAGCAGTAACAAGAAATAGGGTGGTCAGCATTGAAATGAAGAAATCCTTGCATGACGGTGTGGTAATCCCAATATTGACTTACGAAAGCGAAGCATGGACGTTGGTGGAGAAACTCAGACCAAGAGTGAGAGGGATGGACATGAGTTACTTGAGAAATGCATGCGGAGTTACATGGAGGGATAGACAGACGAATGAGGAAGTAAGAAGGACGTGTGGTGTGGAGGTAGATGTGCTGGAAAGTGTGAAAAGGAACACCTTGAGATGGTTCGGCCATATGGAACGTATGGGAAGCGAGAGAGTGACTAAGAGGGTGTACGAGAGCGAGGTGGAGGGACAGAGAGGGAGGTATAGACCGAGAGAGAGGTGGAAGGATGGAGTGAAGAAGTATATGAATGAAGGCGGTGCTGGTTGGGAGGAGGGGCATCAACTGACTGGGGACAGAGGTGCATGGGGGCGTTTCATTCGTGGCCACCCCTTCGGGGATCACGGCGTCAGGCAATAGATAGATAGATAGATAGATAACTTTCACTCTCTGACAGACGCAACAAGGATCAATGCATTAATAATAATTAAATATCTATGATTCTACTCTCTTTTCTAAGATACATGAAGGCTAATTTTCAACTTTATGATATTAACCTGTTTGTCCCCTACTAACATCTCCTAACCCTGCCATTGCTATTATTCCCAGGGCGGTACTTCCCTTTCCTCTTTTCCCTTACCCACTCTGAACCACTGCTTGACACTTTGGGCAGCAGTGATTTAGAGAACAAGCAGCCTCGAGGAGTCGTCAGACTTGTTATTGCTTGACTTCCTTGGTACTCTTTTGTATTTATCGCTCAGGCCGTCACCCAGGAAACAGAGAGAGAGAGAGAGAGAGAGAGAGAGAGAGAGAGAGAGAGAGAGAGAGAGAGAGAGAGAGAGAGAAATACTCTCTGTCTCCTAGGTACAAAGGAGTACAAAGGAGTACAAAGGAAATCAAGCAACAACAGATCTAGTGACCCTTCTAGGTTGCTTGTCCTCCAAAACACTGAGGATCAAGTGTCCAAACAGTGGTTTAGAGTGGGTAAGGGAACATTGGAAAGGGAACTACTGCCCTGCCACTAACGTGGCAGGACTAGGAAGTTAGTAGGGGACAGATGGGTTAGTAACTGAGGGGAGGATAAAGTTATTCATTTACAAACGCAGTCAGTCGCGGGTTTGATGCGAGATATTTGTCTAGGCGGAATTTAAATGAATCAACGGTGCTGCAGTCTATAACGTCTCGGGGAAGCCCATTCCACAAGTTGACAACTCGATTGAAGAAGAAATTCTTAGATTTGTGCGAGTTAAAAGATTTACCAATAATTTTGCAACCGTTTCCCCGCGTGTAATTAGATTGGTCGATAGTGAAGTACTTACTACAGTTCATATTGTCGATGCCTTTGATGATTTTGAACACTTGAATTAAGTCGTCTCTTAATCTGCGCTGGGTTAAAGGAAATAGATTTAATTCTCTAAGACGCTCTTCGTATGGTTTGTTCTTTAGGCTAGGTATCATTTTGGTAACTCTACGTTGAACTCGTTCTAGCTTGTTTATATCTTTTTGGTAATAAGGGCACCAGGATTGAACGCAGTATTCCAGAAGAGGGCGGACTAAGGAATTGTAAAGGGTTAGGATAACTTCTTTGGATTTATGCTCAAATGACCTGCCTATAAAGCCAATTATTTTGTTTGCCTTCTTAACAACTTCTGAACATTGTTGACTCGGTTTTAGGTTACTCGATATTGTTACTCCCAGATCAGTTTCTCTGTTTACATTCTTAAGCGGAGTGCCATTCATCGAATAGTTTGCTTTCTCATTTAGGTATCCGACATGTAGTACTTTACATTTATCCGCATTGAAACTCATTTGCCAAATTTGGGCCCAACATGACAATTTATCTAGATTGTGTTGCATATCGTCAACTTGTTCTTTTGAGAGTACGCTATTTGCAATTTTTGTATCGTCAGCAAATTTTGAGATTGTGCAGGTGAGACCCTCATCTATGTCGTTGATGTAAATTAGAAAGAGAATTGGTCCTAGTACCGATCCCTGGGGTACCCCGCTACTTACATTGGTCCATTTAGATGCCTTACCGTTTATGACTACCCTTTGCTTTCTGTTGCTGAGCCAATTTTCTATCCATTTCAACACACCGTCTTGTATTCCATGCGCTTTTAGTTTTAGCAGTAAACGTTTGTGGGGAACTTTGTCAAAGGCCTTTTGAAAATCAAGGTATATAATATCTACAGCTTTACTCTCATCGTAGAGGTTGAGGATATCGTGGAAGAAGTCTAAGAGGTTTGTTAAACAGGAACGTTTTTTACGAAAGCCGTGTTGAGTATCTTTAAGTATGTTATTTTCCTCCAAGTGATTTACGAGTCTGTCTCGTATGACCGTTTCTAGCATTTTACATACAACTGAGGTTAAGCTAATTGGACGATAGTTACTGGGTAGGGATTTGCTGCCTTTTTTGAATATCGGTGTTACGTTGGCTAGCTTCCACTGATCAGGCATAGTTCCAGACTGCAAGGATTTATTGAATAGTAATGTCAGTGGTTTGGAGAGCTCATTCTTAGCTTCCTTTAGAACTCTAGGCGAGATTGTATCAGGTCCTGGCGTTTTATTTACCTTGAGTTTATCTAAACAATTCAATACTTCTCTCTCTGTAACGGTGATATTGCTTAGAACATCTGAATTATCAATCTGAATCGGCGATGGTGTAGGGATATCACTGAGGTCTTCTGTTGTAAAAACTGATGCAAAGAAGGTATTGAGGGCATTACTCATTTGTACTTCGTCTTTGGTGTATTCTCCTTTTTCATCGACTAACGGTCCAACAGTTGAAGTAACTACTTTTTTCTTTCTGATATAACTATAGAATTCTTTCGGGTTTGTTTTACTTTGATTCGCAATATGTAACTCTAAGGTCTTTTTACTTTGCTTAATTAACTTTTTGGCTTTGCGTCGTAGCTCTACAAATTTCACCCGTTCTTCGTCATTTTGTGAGGATTTTAATCTATCATTAGCAAATTTTTTAGCAAGCAGGCAGTTTGAAATATCTTTATTCCACCATTTGGGCTTATTATTATGGCCTGGACGCCGTAGGCAGGTGATGCCCTGAGCGATACAAAAGAGGCGGCGGCAAAGTCTCTCTCTCTCTCTCTCTCTCTCTCTCTCTCTCTCTCTCTCTCTCTCTCTCTCTCTCTCTCTCTCTCTCTCTCTCTTAGGTGACGCCCTGAGCAATAAATATGAGAGGGCAGCTATACCGGTATTTGAAGTTTCGTAATTTATTGTACAGAGAGAGAGAGAGAGAGAGAGAGAGAGAGAGAGAGAGAGAGAGAGAGAGAGAGAGAGAGAGAGAGAGAGAGAGAGAGAGGGGGGAGATAGAATTAGAGAGAGAGAGAGAGAGAGAAGAGAGAGAGAAGAAAAAAAAAGAGAGAGAGAGAGAGAGCGAGAGAGAGAGAGACGTGGGGGGATTAAGGATATCGATGCTTGGAGGAGAAATAAGGTGATAATAATAATTAATTTTGATGATACCACTGTCCACAAATTATCCCTAGGCGACCTAAGTAAGCTTAGCCTCCTGATAAGAGCAACACAATTAGGCATATGTTTAAGGAGGGTCACCTGCTTTTTTTCCCTTTCTCTCTTTTTCTCTCTTTCTCTGGCTTGTATCCATTCGGCCCCATTCAGCCAACTGTTTTAAGACGTTTATCCCCATCCAGGTGTCGATTTCTTCCTGGCGAGCGATAGCGAGCCAGCATTGTATGGAGAAATCCGGCTTCGCCGGAGCCATTTTACTATCGAAAAATTTGCAAATTTAGCTTGTTGTAAAAAAAAGAGTATATATATATATATATGTATATATACTGGCTCGCTCCCGCTCGCCAGGGAAATATTGACACCTGGATAGGGATAAACGTATTAAAACAGTAGGCTGAATGGGGCCGAATGGATACAAGCCAAAGAGAGAGGCAGAGAAAGAGAACAAAAGCCAGGTGGGCTCCCTTAAGGACATTGAACAGAGAATTCCCTACCGATGCAGGAACTAAGTTACCCACCTATGTTCCAATTGACCACTTGCGAGTTTCGTTCTATAAGGAAGTTGGAGTTGTAGACATCGATATTGAGCAGAATTACCAGTTAACATACGGTTGGACTACATTAATAAATACATAAAACCCAATTCAACATACTCTTTAGCCATCAGATACCTACATAATGATTGCATTTCTATTGACTATCGATGTCTACGGCTCCAACTTCCTTATAGCCTGAAACGTGCAAGTGGTCAATTCATTTTTTCCGGGTAGAAGTTAGATAATTCGCAATAGCAGTTATGGTGATTGGGACATCTATCCCCAGCTGCATTAAGGGGAGATCTCCACTTGAGGGATTTTTTTCTTGACCCCTTTCTCCCTCATGTTTAGCCCCATTACTTTTGATATTATAAAATGTTCGCCCCATTACTTTAGCGATTTTAAGAACTTTCACCCCATGTAAAGACCTTTCGTGCCATTCAGGTGTCGATTTTATCCTGGCGAGCGATAGCGAGCCTGTAATTTAAGAGGAACCGGCCTTCGGCCGGGACATTTTTCTACCGAAAAATGTACAAATTTATCTTGAAAGGGACTCAAGGGGGTATAAATTAAAGCTTGATGGAGGTCTAGGGAAGAAAGTAAATACCTCCCCTTAAAGCAAGACTAATTTACTTCACCCTAATATATCTCTATATACTCCATATATTTTAATTAGGCCAGAAATCGTATATCCTAACCTCTGTAACCCAAAACTGGCTTGAGCAAATGGGCTGTATATTTCCACACCCCTTCCCTAACTGACTCTTCCCAAATGGCAGAAACATTAACCCTCTCCGACTTATGACGCGATTTTGAGCCTATTGGGGATACTTTAAAGCCTTTGTTACCAACAAGGATATTTAGAAACCTTCAGTTTAGTTACTTCAACCTCTGCAGTTGTCTTTGAGTTAGCTGTGGGCAGAAAAATAATTTTGGAGAGGTAATTATAAGAGTGAGAGAACTCTATTTCTTATTGCTAATCTGGCAACATCTGCGTCATAAATGCGTGAAAGGGTTAACTTGATTACTCTAGCCGTTTTTTTTTTTTTTTTTTTTTTTTGTTTTTTTATATAAGAGTTCAAAGTCTGGATGTATGGCCTACCTATAATGACCAGGATATAGGTTGGCAGATAACCTTGCTCTTCTAAAAAAAAAAACAGCGAAATATCTAGCCGTCCGACTGGCTCAGTTGATAGCGTCTCTGCTTCCCATCTTGTAGTCTCACGTTCAATCCCCGCTCAGATTGAAAACAAATTCTAGGATATAGCCAGCGGTTACCGCCTACCCATGAGGAAGGGGGATGGGTAATGGTCTCTAGTTGATTTAAGGGGAGATTTCCACTTGAGGGATTTTTTTTCTGGACCCCTTTCTCCCTCATGCATAGCCCCATTGCTATTAAGATTTCAAGACGTTCGCCTCATTAGTTTGGCGATGTTAAGAACTTTCGCCCCATTTATGTTAATTTTAAGAACTTTTGCCCCATTTATGTGTCGATTTTCTTCCTGGTGAGCGATAAACGAGCCTGTAATATAAGAGGAACCAGCCTTACACATTTATTTTGAAAGAGGGTCTAGAGATGTAATTATAAGCTTGATGACACAAACTAAAAACCTCCCCTTACGAAGGTCAAGCGCTTGTGAATCCTCGAAGGAGGAGATACGGGCCCAATATAAGTAACTAGACGATTATTATTATTAATGTTATTAATTAAATTAGAAAGAGGGATAATTAAGCTAGAAACGGAATTAATTCGCCCCAAATTAAAACAAGTTGGGGGTTTAATAAATGAAAGTCTGGGGTAGGTGATCGATATCTTCATAGAACTCCTTGGACGAACAATTAATTGCAGCCATCAGCCGACAATCAGCCTCCGCACTCTTGAATGTGATAGTTCAGGTAATGGTGATCATGAAGCTATGCCAACGTACAGTCGGCCTAATAAGTGATGTATCGGCACCCATTATGCTTTGATAAATAATTAGTATCAGCAATATTTACACACGATTTCTTCTTTTTGAGCGAGATATACCAACATGTTCTTACACTTACCCACCCTATTCAACATTTGGCAGACATTAATACAGCACAGAGCAAGCCAAACGTAATGTCAGCTGGGACATGACTTATTAGCGCCACCGTACACGACTGATCTTCAGGTGAAGAAGTATTACATTGAAGAGCAGACTACAGGACACACAAGAAGAGATAACCAAAACAATATATCTCCCGAACGATTCACCGCCTTTGTAAGGAAGAAATGTGGGAGTGTTGGCAATGAAGGGGGGTCACCTGCTTTTCTTATCTTTCTCTCCTTTTCTCTCTTTCTCTGGCTTGTATCCCTTCGGCCCCATTCAGCCAACTGTTTAAAGACGTTTATCCCTATCCAGGTGTTGATTTCATTCTGGCCAGCGATAGCGAGCCAGCATTGTATGGAGAAATCCGGCTACGCCGGAGAAATTGTTCTATCGAAAAATGTACAAATTTAGCTTGCTGTCAAAACAAAACTATATAAATGCTGTCTCGCTACCGCTCGCCAGGAAAATATTGACACCTGGATGGGGCAAACGTCTTAAAACAGTAGGCTGAATGGGGCCGAATGGATACAAGCCAAAGAGAGAGGGAGAGAAAGAGAAAAAATGCGAGGTGGACCCCCTTAACACTTACGCTGCGGGCATATTTGGGCTATTTAGGGCATATTCAGGCACTCCTGAATGAGCAATCAAGCATCTGCATTAAATGAACTGTATTCTGCCGAAAACTAGGCGAAAATATTATCAAATTGACACCAGAAAGAGCTTCGTAGGTGGCGGGGTTCACCCGCAGCGTTGCCATAGACATGCGGGAAAACTCGCTAATTATTAGCTCTCGCTCGCTCGGCAAAACTGTTGTGAGACACCCGCGCGAGACACAGTCTCCCTCAGTGAACGGCTGGCTGCTCTGAGGGTCGGAGGTGGGTCCCTCACGCTCCCGCCCACTGAAACTCGACTTCTACGGCTTTTATAGGCTTTTAAAGCCGGGAAATTGCTGTAAATTGCCTATGCGTTCCGGAACGTCACCCGCAGGGAAAGGGTTAAGAATAGGAAAACTATGTAAATCCCACATATTTGTAGGATTTCACAAACCCTTGCCCTGCAACTGATGTGTATATTTATGTTCTATGTAAGAATAAGAAAAACATTCGCACACGCCCCAAAACACCTACATGCTTACACACAACATAATTATACGGTATACACATGCACGCTCTTTCGCAAATACCACACTCAGTAATAAATGTTTTCTCTCTCTCTCTCTCTCTCTCTCTCTCTCTCAAAACCTGAAAGGGAAATTATTCTCATAGTTCATACTCCGCCAAAGGGACTGCCACATTTTAATGACAGCCCATTCACAACAACACCACCATCAACACTCTTTATTATTATACTTCAGACTGAACTAGTCCTATATATTTATATACAGTATATACAATATATTTTGACTAAAATATGAATTCGTGGTATTCATATAAATCAAAACATGTTCCCAATAAAAAACGCCGAAAACAGTTTTATATTTAGGCATATCTGAGAAATCTCTCTCTCTCTCTCTCTCTCTCTCTCTCTCTCTCTCTCTCTCTCTCTCTCATTCTGTATATGTATATAAATATATATATATTTATTAGTATTATATTTTTTTTATATTTATATAAATATGTATGTATTCATTGTATTTCTTTATTTCTATATTTATTTTGTTGTATTATATACGGTATATATATATATACCGGTACCGGTATAGGCCTATATATATATATTTTTTTTTTTTTTTTTGATGGGGTTACACGTATATTACTTCCATTAATAACTTGCTATCCATATAATATTTGTCAATGTTGTGTCTTATTATAAATTAATTTGTGCCGTAGTGCAATATATACTTTTTCTCTGCCTCATTGCCTCATTCAGAGTCAGTTTTATTTTCTAGTTTTCATTCCCAATTTCAGTGGCTGACTATGACTTTTCAGTCTTCAGTGAGACTGCTCAGTAAGTGTCAGTGTTGTATTGCGCATATCCTTGTAAATAATGCACAGTACAAACTAAAGCCGGTATCACACGAGAGCTTTTATAGTCAACATTCGATGACCAAAATTGTTCTGATAATATTACTGGAATATTCTGAACTGGTATCGGACACTAGACTGATGGTGGATGAACTTAGGTGACTGAAATATTCTAAATGTTGACCTCTTAAGCTGCCAGATCAGTGTTGAGGATAAATGTTGAGGGAAAAAGCGCTCGTGTGATACCGGCTTACTGTTTGTTTTAGAAAAGATTGATTTCAACAAGATGATCAATGGTGTAACTCAAATATTTCGCTATATAATAGGGTTGTGCGTTGTTAACCCGTTCTGTACCGACGAAGTCTTCTTAACTTTAGTTTGGCTACTAGTAAACGATTATATTCACCTTAATAAGGGCCTCCAGCATTTAACAGGCTTCGAACTATCTCACTTGACCCTTTTCACTGCCACAGATCCTTCTTAAACTACACAAATCGTCTAAATAATATAGCTAGAATAATATTTAAAAGACGTCCCCGTTAAGGGGAGGTTTTTAGTGCGTTTCCTAGACTTCCATCAATCTTGAAATTACGCCCCCTTGACACCCTTCCAAGATAAATTTGTACATTTTTCGGTATAAAAATGTCCCGGCCGAAGGCCGGTTCCTCTTAAATTACAGGCTCGCTATCGCTCGCCAGGAAAAAATCGACACCTAAATTGCACGAAAGGTCTTAAAAGTGACATAAATTGGGGCGAAAATTCTTAAAATCGTCAAACTCATGGGGCAAACGTCTTAAAATCTCAAAAGCAATGGGGCTAGACATGAGGGAGAAAGGGGTCAAGAAAAAAATCCCTCAAGTGGAGATCTCCCCTTAAAGAAGGGGTTAAATAGGTTCGTATTGATTTGTTTTATTCCCAGGTGAAAATTCACCAACATTACCATTCCAACAATACCCTAAGGGGATAGTGAACTATTGTTTATCAAAAAATTCACCAACATTACCATTCCAACAATACCCTAAGGGGATATTGAACTATTGTTTATCAAAAAATAGTCTATTGTTGTCTGACCTTTTTCCACTCCAGGTGTTGTATCATAAGGGGGAGGTGGTCGCTTTTTCTGGTCCCCTGTCTCCCTCATGTTTAGCATATTTGTTTTGAGATTTGAAGACGTTCGTTCCATTAGTTTGTACATTTTAAGACCGTGTGCCTTATTTCTTTGTCAATATTAAGACCTTTCGTGCCATTTAGGTGTCGATTCTTTCCTGGTTAGCGTCAGCGAGCCAGGTAAACAATATCTTGAAAGGGATTCTAAGGGATGTTATTTGAAGCTTTATGGAGGTCTAGCGAAAAAACTAAAATATATATAAATAAATAAATACAAAGACCAAAACACAAACACTACCCCCATAAGGGGAGGTGTTTAGTTTGTTCCCTAGACCTCCATCAAGCTTAAAATTACACCCCCTAGACACCCCCTCAAGATAAATGTGTACATTTTTCGGTAGAAAAATTTCCCGGCCGAAGGCCGGTTGCTCTTAAAATACAGGCTCGCTATCGCTCGCCAGGAAAAAATCAACACCTAAATGGCACGATAGGTCTTAAAATTGACAGAAATGGGGCGAAGATTCTTAAAATCACGTAACTAATGCGGCGAAATTCATTAAATCTCAAAAGCAATGGGGCTAAACATGAGGGAAAACGGGGTCCAGAAAAAAAATGCCTCAAGTGGAAATCTCCCCTTAATCCTCCTACCCAGACAGATAACATACCATAATCCCCTCCACAATCCCACTTCATTAATTCTTCATCCCGTTCCCTCTGTTAATCACATTACATATTCTCAATGACTTTTTCGTTAATTTGTTAAGGAAGAAGATCTGAATTTGATTCCTCCTGCTGTACCAGCTACAATAATCAATAATTACATTCTAAGTAACATCATAGTCCCAGAATGCAATGTACTAAACAGTATTAATACACTTAAGTCTAATAACATTCCTGGATCCGACACAATTTCTCCAAGAGTTTTGAAAGAACTAATAGATGAGGTGTAAACACCATTAACTCTACTCTTTAACAATACAATGCAAAATGTCATTGTACCTAATGAATGGAAATTGGCAATTATAACTCAAATTCTGAAAACAAAGGAAATAAATCACTACCCTGTTACTCTCGTACAATGAGCTTGACTTCAAACCTATGAAAAATAGCTTGAAACAATCATCAGACCTACTTGTAAACCACTTAGAAGAAAGGATATTAATAAAAGGCTTGCAGCACGGGTTTAAAAACAAGCGTTCATGCCTGACATACCTTATATATAATATTCATAGTATTTTTTAGTAAGTACTATGAAAGTAAAGGCGTTGACATTAATTACCTCGATTTTCAGAAACCCTCCGATGAAGTACCCCACGAGCGTCTCTTGATAACATGTATAGCTCATGGCATTAGGGATACGTACTTCGATGGATTATGAAATGGTTACTGGGCATAAATCTATAAATGTTAGAGTATCAGACTGGAAAAAATATCACAACAATTGAAGTGCCCCAAGTATCAGTGCTTGGACCTGATTTTTGCGTCTTGATTTATAGCAATGATATCGATGATGGCCTCTCTTGTACATTAACAAAATTCACAGATGATACTAAAATTACAAACAGTGAAATCACCCCTGCATTTTCAACAAATCCTAAACTATTTAAACAGATTATATCAAACTGGACTCGGGTTTTCAAACTTAAGGGGAGGCAGACCGTTTTTCTGGACCCCCTTCTCCCTAATGTTTAGTCCCACTAGTTTCGATATTATAAGACGTTCGGCCCATTAGTCTGGCGATTTTAAAACCTTTCGCCCCATTTCGTTGTCAATTTTAAGACCTTTCGTGCCATTTAGGTGTCGATTTTTCCTGGCGAGCGATAGCGAGCCTGCAATTTTAAGAGGAGTCGGCCTTCGGCCGGGATATTTTTCTACCGAAAAATGTACAAATTTATCTTGAAGGGGATCTAGGGGGTGTTTTTCTAAGCTTGATGGAGGTCTAGGGAGGAAACTAAAAAAACATATGAATTAATGAATTAATAGACCAAACAAACGGTCTGCCTCCCCTTAAACTTAACAAACATGCACCTTGACTTCACACATTCATAACCATTCATTGCTCTGCTCCTTTCTTCATACACTAGCAGGTCTACCCCTCATTTACCCCCTCATTACCCCCTCATTACCCCTCTCATTTACATCCACTCCCACCCTTAAGGGGAGACTGGCCGTTTGTTTGGTCTATTAATTCATTTATTCATATATTTGTTTAGTTTCCTCCTTAGACCTCCATCAAGCTTAGAAAAACACCCCCTAGGCTCCCCTTCTAGATAAATGTGTACATTTTTTGGTAGGAAAATGAATTGCAGGCTCGCTATCGCTCGCCAGGAAAAAATCGACACCTAAATGGCACGAAAGGTCTTAAAATTGACAACGAAATAGGGCGAAAGGTGTTAAAATCGCCAAACTAATGGGCCGAGCGTCTTATAATCTTAAAACTAGTGGGGCTAAACATTAGGGAGAAGGGGGTCCAGAAAAACGGTCTGCCTCCCCTTAACACTTCACTCTATACCACTCTTCTACTTCATTTCCTCTCATTTTTGTTTTCACACAGGCCAAGAACATCCAATCTTCTTATCTTAAGGGGAGGCTTGCCGTTTGTTTGGTCTATTAATTAATTTATTCATATATATATATTTTTTAATTTCCTCCCTAGATCTCCATCAAACTTAAAACAAAAAAAAACTAGACCCCCCTTCAAGATAAATGTGTAAATTTTTCGGTAGAAAAATTTCCCGGCCGAAGGCCGGTTCCTCTTAAAATTGCAGGCTCGCTTTCGCTCGCTACAAAAAAATCGACACCTAAATAGCACGAAAGGTGTAAATATTGACGAAGAAATGGATCGAAAGGTCTTAAAATCGATTAACTAATGGGGCAAACATCTTAACATCTGAAAACTAATCGGGCTAAACATGAGGGAGAAAGTGGTCCAGAAAACCGGCCCATCCCCCCTTAAGGGTGGTGACCTGTTTTTGTTCTGTCCTTTTCTATCTTTCCCTGCCTTGTACCCATTTGGCCCCATTCAACCTACTGTTTTAAGACGTTTATCCCCATCTAGTTGTCAATTGTTTACTGGTGAGCGGTAGCGAGGCAGCATATTTTTTATTTTTGTTGGACAGCAGGCTAAATTTGTAAATTTTTTGATAGAAAAATGTCTCCGGCGAAGCCAGATTTCTTCATATAATGCTGGCTCGCTATCGCTCGGCAGGAAGAAATCGACACCTAGATGGGGATAAACGTCTTAAAATAGTTGGCTGAATGGGGCCGAATGGATACAAGCCAGAGAAAGAGAAAAAAGGAGAGAAATAACAAAACGCAGGTCACCCCCCTTAAGTGTCTTCACATATTATGCCAAGAACATCCAATCTTCCTATCCTAAATAAAGGTTCTACTTCCATTTTCGTTTGTTCTGAATTTATTCCTCTTACATTTCACGGGCTGGGGGAGTGTGCTGGAAGGACCTTGGTGACCCTGGTCTCTGGGTCTTCTCCTGAATGACCTAGATGTGTGTGTGTGAATTTGTGTTTTGTTTTTGTGTGTTCGTTGTTTTCTGTTGGGTTTTGTGTTGTCCCTGTGCTGGCTCTGTCTTGAGTCGGCCACCCCCCAAAAAAAAATAAAAATAAATAAATAATAAAATAAAATAAAATAACATCAAAATAGGAAAAGTGGGGATTGGGCCTGAGTAAATAGATAAAATAGATAAATAGGTAGACATTCCACACTGCCATACGTGCCTGTCTGACTGTCCTGTGTTTCCGGCATACAAAGGTCCCATGCAGCTCCGAGGCTAGCCCATCCATTAAGGGGACACTGACTACTTTTTTGGTCTATATATTCATTCATTCATAAATTCATAGTTTCCTCGCTAGACATCCCTCAAACTTAGAAAAACATCCCCTAGACCCCCGCCCCCCCCCCCCCCCCCTCCCCTATCCCCGCCCTCAAGATAAATGTGTACACTTTTCGGTAAAAACAAATCCCGGCCGAAGGCTGGTTCCTCTTACAATTACAGGCTCGCTATCGCTCGCCAGGAAAAATCGACACCTAAATGGCACGATAGGTTTTAAAATTTATAACGAAATGGGACGAAAGGTATTAAAATCGCCAAACAAATGGGCCAAACGTATACAAATCTAAAAAATAATGGGACTAAACACGAGGGGGAAAGGGGACCCGAAAAACGGTCTGCCTCCCCTTAACACGAGTAAATTATGGAGGTGAAATTCTCAGTCCCAACCTCCAGGGGTTATCTGTGTCATAAGTGATGGGCATTGGGTCACCACATCCCTGCGCTATTAATACCTTCCTGCATATTGTACTACCCTATTTCTACCAACATAGGCTAGGTAGGCTCGTTACAAGCAGCCTCGTAAGGTTCCATAAGTCTGTTGTTGCCTGATTTCCTTTTTACTATTTATTTATTTATTTCTCTCACATGAAAACCATTTCACTTGCAGGAGGCAATTTTTTTTTTTCAATAGACATTATATATACCGTATAAACTGTATATACAAATATATATATATATATATATATATACAGTATATATATATATACCGGTATATATATATATATATATATATATATATATATACAGTATATATATATATATATGTATATATATATATATATATATAAAGTATATCTCCTTAGCCTGCCTTTCACTTGGTCTATTACAGAAATCCAATTAGAATCTGGCCCTGGAATACCCGTCACTGGATGTAGTCAGGGCTGGTCTGGTGGGATACCTTAACACTCAAAGAGCTGGTGGTGGAGTATATTCACTGTGCCGCACAGCGTTTTTTTTTACCATAAATGGGGTTGTTTCCGTGCTCTTTTTCATGCATAAACAAGAGCAAGAGCGTAATACAAGTATGTATCCCTGAAAGGGCGTAAATTGAGCTTTCAAAAGACACCGGAACCATCCTTCTACGATCACTGGTTGTCTTGCAACGATCGTGCAACCGAAGGGCAAAATCGCTAAAATACGGTCATTTCGTTACATAATTACGTGTGTAGCGAGTGAGAGAGGGTGGAGTAGTGTGGAGTACATGATGTCAGTGGGCCCACGACGGTCGTGGCGAGTGGTCATGAGGCAACCTACGCTCCTCCCACCACTCGGCTCTCTCTCAGAGCCAATATTGCGCCAAAATTGCACACAGACTTAAGTCAGGCCCCACCACATTGTCCAGCTTTTTAGATACGGACTTAAGTCGGGCCCTGCTAAAGAAGGGTTAATAATATTATGTCATGGTTCAGTGTGAGGAAGCTGAAGAGAGAGAGAGAGAGAGAGAGAGAGAGAGAGAGAGAGAGAGAGAGAGAGAGAGAGAGAGAGAGAGAGAGAGAGGGGTTAGGTATTTATTTAATTTTTTTTTTTTGGATTTGGAAAAAGCGCATGATCGTGTGGATAGAGAAACACTGTGGAATGTGCTAAGGATTACTGAAATTGGGGTAAATTTGTTAAGAGCAGTCAAGAGTTTTTTTTTTATGGAGAGTGCAGAGCGTGTGTTAATGTAGGGAATGAATTGTGTGAATGGTATGAGGTAATGTAGGTCTGTGACAGGGTTGTGTAATGTCACTGTGGTTGTTTAATGTATATATGGATGGTGTGGTGAGGGAGGTAAAAATTAGATCTATGGGTAGAGGATTGGGTTTGGTAGGAAATAATGGGGGTGATTGGGAGTTGATTCAGTTGCTGTTTGCTGATGACACAACACTGGTGGCGGATTCTGAGGAGAAGCTGCAGCGAGTAGTAAAAGAGTTTGGTGTGGTATGTGGGAGGAGGAAGCTGAGGGTGAATGTCAATAACAGTAAAGCGATGGTGTGAAATAGAGATGCTCATAGGATGAATAGAAATGTATGAATGAATGGGGAAATGCTGGAACAAGTGTAGTGTTTTATATATCTAGGAGGAGTGATAAGCAGGAACGCAGGTGTGAGAATGGAGGTAAGACAGCGAGTGTGTGAGGGAAGGAAAGTTTTTGGAGCAATGGGACGGTGAGAAATCTCGGAATGAAAGCAAAAAATGGAATGTACCAAGGCATAGTTGTACCAACAGTCATGTATGGGGCTGAGACATGGGGTCTGAATATACAAGAGACAAGAAGGTTGGATGTGATGGAGACGAGCGGCTTGAGGAGTATGTGTGTAGTGACGCATAGAGACAGATTGAGAAAAATAGAGGTGCGAAGGAGAGCGGTACAATAGGAACCCTTATCGGCCAGAGTGGAAAGAAGGGCGCGATGGTGGTATGGACATGTTGAAAGAATGGGAGATGAAAGGCTTACAAAGAGAATATATGAGTCAGAAACAAGGGAAAATAGATTGAGAGGAATACTTTGGAAGAGATGGAGAGATGGTGTGAGGAAAGCGTTGGAAGAGAGAGAGATGAATGAAGAGCAGGCAAGAGAAGTGGTGCATACATCATCTAACCTAGCATTTATGCCCATTGCTTTGCTAGTAGCACAATCTTCGGCAAACACCCTTGGGAAAGTACCTAGTATCATACCTCTATCTGTCTTAAGGGGAGACTGGCCCTTTGTTTGGTCTATTAATTAATTTATTCATATTTTTTTTTAGTGTCCTCCCTAGACCTCCATCAAGCTTAGAAAAACACCCCCTAGAGATACATTTGTACATTTTTCGGTAGAAAAATGTACCGGCCGAAGGCCGATTCCTCTTAAAATTGCAAGTTCGCTATCGCTCGCCAGGAAATAATCGACACCTAAATGGCACGAAAGATCTTAACATTGACACGAAGTATGGCGAGAGGTGTTAAAATCGCCAAACTAATGGGCCGACCGTCTTATAATCTCAAAACTAGAGGGGCTAAACATGAGGGAGAAGGGGGTCCAGAAAAACGGTCTGCCTCCCCTTAAGTCGGAGTTCATCTGTAAATGTCATGACCTGTCCTATTATTGCATTCGTGTTGCCGTCTTGAAATTTTCCTTTGAGAAACAAATTACCATTAATTACCATAATTATTGCCACCCCCTTGGTCTTGTCTTTAACTTGCTCAGCTTCATTCCAGATTTTGCTGTACTCTTTGAATTTTAATTCTTCATTCTTCTATTTATTTATTAATATATTTATTTATATATTTGTGAGAGGGAGAAATGCTGATTCTTCATACTGTGATATTCAAGACGATACAGAGATCGGTTTGATAAACGTGTGGAGTCAAGTATTTCAATGTTCATAAACTAATTGAATATATATATATATATATATATATATATATATATATATATATATATATATATATATATATATATATATATATATATATATATATATATACCGTATATATGTTAGTAAAGCCAGGTAATAAATTTTCTTTAATACATACGAGGTTGAAAGAAATGGCAATTTCTGCGTTGGAAATTTTATTATTCAAAGTTTCCAGGTCTCTGATGAGTTTTCGCTGGGTGGCAGGAAGTAGATGAATGAGATTAGCAAAATTCATGGTGGTACAGGGTTACATTAATGTACATGATGATACAGGATGTATCATCATGTACATTTATGTAACCCTGTACCACCATGAATTTTGCTCATCTCCTTCATCTACTTCCTGCCACCCAGCGAAAACTCATCAGAGACCTGGAAACTTTGAATAATAAAATATATATATATATATATATATATATATATATATATATATATATATATTCATTATATCAATATAGAATTTCCCATGTATTTTTTATTTTGTTTGTATGATTCAGTCGTTTTAAAAATTACATTGTATACTAAGTTAGGTTAGGTTGGTTAGGCCTGGTATGGTTATATTGGTCAAGGTAGGTTAGATTGGTTTGGTTAGGTTAGGTGTCTTTTGTAGTTTGCGATAATATAGAATGCTAAAATCGTATTAATTACAAAAACGAAACAAAAATAAAAACCGAAACACCTGAACAAAAATGGTCAAGAGTCAAGTTCAAAATACAAATGCGCTGTCTTGGTCATGAAGTTTTCTTAATTAATATAAAAATAGTGGGTGAAAACTGCTCTGCTTTATTAGTATTTGTCTTCGGCCCACTCACTCTATTGCCGGTGTTTGCTCGAGTGATTGGGTCCAGCTGCCTCTTTCAGGATATTATTTTGAATCCTAAGACTCCTGATTTCTTTCTTTAACTCTTCCATTTCTTGTCTTCTCTTAGAAACTTCGTTTCTTCTTCTTTAGCATGAACCACATCTCTTCTACATCCTTCGTAACTTGTGTATCCATCTCATTAAAGAGACAGATACTATTATGGTATAACCTGGCACTGTTGAACTTTGTTGGTGGTGTAATGGTTTGTCTGGGTGTGGTGTCCTGAGTTTGAATCCCGGAAGGATCATATGTTTTCATTAGTTTTATCTAGTGCATTGGGGTTTGTAATGCAGGATTAATGTTAAGAACGGGGTGTTCCTTAATAAATATGTACCTTCTTGAAAGTCCATACACCATAATCCTCTTCTACACATATCACATGTTGTTGAAAGTTTACCTATGTAAATGTTGTTCTGTTTCACCTGACAAACGCAATAGACCAGTTTCTGACAGGTCTGCCAGTGTGAAAGATTTAGCTTCAATTCAGACTAAATTTGCAATATTGCTGCACCATATGCGAATATTTCGCTTGTATAATGAACATGTGAATGTTGTAATATCAGAAAAATATCCAGTGAACAAACGGATGATTGTGACAGGAGTGTAGTGAATACCTAGGCTGCGGAGCAGCATACGTCCTCCCTCTCTGAAGGCTATCACCACACTGAATCAATTTGCATGGCTCTCTCACACTGTATGAGGGAGGGGGGAGGTATGGGAGGTGTAGAGAAGGGTGAATTAACATATTTGACACAGGAGGGAGGGAGTGGGGGAGAGAAAAATATAATATAGGAGGAGGGGTGAAGTTGAGGGAGAAAGGATGGTCAGGAAAGGGAGGGATGGGGGGGGGGGGTGAGACACATGTGAGGGGAAGAGAGGAGGTGGTGGTAAGGGGTCATATGCTAGCTAATCACCTATTGCATAATATTCCCCGGCACTGATGTGTATGTTGTTGTTTTGTTTTTTTAAAGCGTCAGATTCCGGAAGGAACATCGCATTCACCCAGTAAGACATTCTGAAAGGATCCTCACAGTCCTTGGGTTAATATTCTGGTCTAGCAACTGAAATAAGTTTGCATAGGTTAAGTAATAGTTAGATACACTGTTGATCAATACACCACCATATGAGAAAGGGGGGGGGGGGACTTGTACCCTCGCCATCCGCATTCTCCTATTCATCAGTCGCATTTGTTCTGTTTAAAGTTATGACTTTGTTATGCCTGCCACACAACACCAAAGGTTATGACTTTGTTATGCCTGCCACACAACACCAAAGGTTATGACTTTGTTATGCCTGCCACACAACACCAAAGGTTTCCTCGGTTTGGGGTAAGCCAATTCCAACATACTGCAGCTTACAAATTTGCAGCACTTGTGTTACTACTATCCATCTTGAAATAGCCAGACTCTAGAATAAAATTGTCAAGGTATATCACACTTATTCCAGCCTGGCAACCAATATGTCAGCAAAGCTCTCTCACCTAAGAGCAGTTCAGCTAGATGCACCAGAGAACGGACACAGGGACTGATCAAGCATTAAGGGAGCCCATCTCGCTTTTTTTCTCTTTCTCTCCCTCTCTCTTTGGCTTGTATCCATTCGGCCCTATTCAGCCTACTGTTTTAAGACGTTTACTCCCATCCAGGTGTCGATTTTTTCCTGGCGAGCGGTAGCGAGCCAGCATTATCGTTTAAAGTTTTTGACAGCAGGCTAAATTTTTAAGTTTTTCGATAGAAAAATGTTTCTGGCGAAGCCGGATTTCTTTATACAATGCTGGTTCGCTATCGCTCACCAGGAAGAAATTGACACCTGGATGGGGATAAACGTCTTAAAACAGTTGGCTGAATGGATACAAGCCAGAGAAAGAGAGAAAAAAAGCCTGTCACTCCCCTTAAGCATCAGAAGTGGGTATATCGGGGCACTACAGATACACTTCATGTATCGGTCCATTATACCGCTTGGTCCTCCGTCATGCCCAGGCTCTCACGAACTATAAGCGTTAAGGGGAGATGGGGAGTTTTTCTGGTCCCCTTTCTCCTTCATGTTAAACCCCATTTGTTTTGAGATTATAAGACATTTGATCCATATGTTTGGCGATTATAACGCCTTTCGCCCGATTTTGTTGTCAATTTGAAGACCTTTCGTGCCATATAGGTGTCGATTTTATCCTGGCGAGCGAAAGCGAGCCTGATATTTTAATAGGAATCGGCCTTCTGCCGGGACAATTTTCTACCGACAAATTTACAAATTTATCTTGAAGGGGGGTCTAGGGGGTGTTTTTCAAAGCTTGATGGAGGTCTAGCGAAGACACTAAGAAATATAGGAATAATTAAATTAATAGACCAAATAAAACGGCCCATCTCCCATTAAATGGTGTCGATTATAGAGGTGTGTTATGAAGCCTCTCTCCTCATGCATGATGTAGCAGTAGGGTCCTTAAGGGGAGACTGGCCGTTTGTTTGGTCTATTAATTCATGTATTCATATATTTTCTTAGTTTCCTGGTTAGACCTTCATCAAGCTTAGAAAAACACCCCCTAGACCCCCTTTCAAGATAAATTTGTACATTTTTCGGTAGAAAAATGTTCCGGCCGAAGGCCGGTTCCTCTTAAAATTGCAGGCTCACTATCGCTCGCCAGGAAAAAATCGACACCTAAATGGCACGAAAGGTCTTAAAATTGACAATGAAATGGGGCGAAAGGTGTTAAAATCGCCAAACTAATGGGCCGAACGTCTTATAATCTCAAAACTAGTGGGGCTAAACATTAGGGAGAAGGGGGTCCAGAAAAACGGTCTGCCTCCCCTTAATAATTAGTGTTAATGTGAATGTGTTCATGTGTATGTTAATGTGAATGTGTCCATGTGTATGTTAATGTGAATGTGTCCATGTGTATGTTAATGTGAATGTGTCCATGTGTATGTTAATGTGAATGTGCCCATGTGTATGTTAATGTGAATGTGTCCATGTGTATGTTAATGTGAATGTGTCCATGTGTATGTTAATGTGAATGTGTCCATGTGTATGTTAATGTGAATGTGTCCATGTGTATGTTAATGTGAATGTGTCCATGTGTATGTTAATGTGAATGTGTCCATGTGTATGTTAATGTGAATGTGTCCATGTGTATGTTAATGTGAATGTGTCCATGTGTATGTTAATGTGAATGTGTCCATGTGTATGTTAATGTGAATGTGTCCATGTGTATGCTAATGTGAATGTGTCCATGTGTATGTTAATGTGAATGTGTCCATGTGTATGTTAATGTGAATGTGTTCATGTGTATGTTAATGTGAATGTGTCCATGTGTATGTTAATGTGAATGTGTCCATGTGTATGTTAATGTGAATGTGTCCATGTGTATGTTAATGTGAATGTGTCCATGTGTATGTTAATGTGAATATGTCCATGTGTATGTTAATGTGAATGTGTCCATGTGTATGTTAATGTGAATGTGTCCATGTGTATGTTAATGTGAATGTGTCCATGTGTATGTTAATGTGAATGTGTCCATGTGTATGTTAATGTGAATGTATCCATGAGTATGTTTGTATGTACTTGGAATAGGGAAAGACGTTTTACAGCAAAATTTATAGGAAAAGTCGAAGTTAGATGTAGCTCGGATTTGTAGGGACGCTACATGCTGAAATACTGACTAACTCTGTATCTTCTAAGCAAGCGAGAGAGAGAGAGAGAGAGAGATAGAGAGAGAGAGAGAGAGAGAGAGAGAGAGTCGCACACGCAAGCCGAGAATATAATTATAGAAACAAAATAACACACTAAAGCCAAATCCAAAGGAAGCTTTTAAAAATCCGAAAAGTATCATGTAACTTCACTTTGAATAGGCTTGAATCTGATATCCAATTAGGGGAGAGAGTGTGTGTGTGTGTGTGTGTGTGTGTAGGTGTGCGTGTGTGAGTGGGTGTATGTGAAATCCGGCTTCACTCTCTCATCATATATGTATACCAATTCCTCTTTTCATTCGTCACTTTGGATACATCTTAAACGTCCACATGTAGTATACATCTTAAATGTCCACATGTATACATTCATAACACATAGTGAGCCAAGACACTCACTATCCACACAAACACACTCATACCTTGTTCCAAATTAGTTGTCCACAAATCGTGAACCCTATAGCCTCTGTAACTCAAAAATGGCTAGAACAAATGGGCTGCAAATTCCTACTCCTATTTCCTGGCTGACCCTTCCTCAATGGTAGAAATATTTGCTGGATTACTCTAGTCATATGTGAATTATGGAGGTTAGACCGTTTTTCTGAACCACTTTCTCCATAATGTTTAGCCCCACTAGTTTTGAGATTATAAGACGTTCGGCCCATTAGTTTGGAGATTTTAACACCTTTCGCCCCATTTCGTTGTCAATTTTAAGACCTTTCGTGCCATTTAGGTGTCGATTATTTCCTGGCGAGCGATAGCGAGCCTGCAATTTTAAGAGGACCCGGCCTTCGGCCGAGACATTTTTCTACCGAAAAATGTACAAATTTATCTTGAAGGGGGGACTAGGGGGTGTGTTCTAAGCTTGATGGAGGTCTAGGGAGGAAACAAAAAAATATATATGAATCAATTAATATATGTGAATCAATTATTATATATGAATCAATTAATATATATGAATCAATTAATATATATGAATCAATTATTATATATGAATCAATTAATATATATGAATCAATTAATATATATGAATCAATTATTATATATGAATCAATTAATATATATAAATCAATTATTATATGACAGCGAACCAAATGGAAAGTTCAAGATGTGAGAGAGTGAGTGTGGAATGGGTGTGTGTGTGCTTGAGTGAGGGTGAAGAACAGCGAGAGAAGGTGCATGGGTTTGTTTTGTAGTAGCCAAAATGGAAGGAATGTATTAAGAGATTATGGGTCTGTGGGTTCAGTATTTGTGGGGTGAGAATGAAAGTGTAATACACACGTGGGGTGATTGTATGCGTGTATGCCCCGACAGAGATCTACTTAAAGAGAGAAGAGGGTTCTGGAGAATGTGGAGGCGTGCCTGGAGAAGTTTGACAAACGGAAAGACTATTTCTGATTGGAGGAATGGAATGTGTAAGTGTGTTTGATGATAGAAGTTGAGGGAGTGTGGGAGGGGTGGGGGGTGGTACGCGGATCATAGGTGGTCATGGGGAGATAGGTAGTGGGCACTTGTGGACGTGATTGGTGTTGCGGGAGTGAGGGCGGTGTGATCATGCCCAAACAGCCATTGAGTTCCGACACAGAATGGGGTCCACCGGTACAGGGGGAGGGCGTGGAAACGATGTTGACGGATGAAGGATAAGACAGTGGTGAACGAAAGTCCATGTGATTGATTATGTATTGTGGATGAACGAATGAAGAAAGTCTGGTGATGGATGCTAGGGGTATGGGTAGGAATGGGGTCTGTCTGATCAATTAGTAGTGGTAGCTGAGGGTTGAAGGGCTACAAAAGGAGTCGCGTTGTGTTGAGGAATCGAGGGGGCGAGAGGAGGTGAATGGAATGAGGAGTGTGGGGGAATGTTTCAGAGGAGAGTCAGGGAGGATACAGGATAGCAGTGGGGAGACGACGCGCTAGGGGTGGGTTACGACTGCTGGGGAAGTTATGAGGGAAGTGGAGGAGTATGACAAGGTGTTGTAAGGAATGGATGAGATCTGGCAGGCATGTTGAGTATGTGTGGGGTTGAGCGAGAGTGATGGAGTGAAAGTACAGCATGGTGACAGAGAGGTGTAAGATGAGCGTGTGGAAAAAAGAGAAGAGCAGTATAAAAGTGTTGTGGGTAGTAGAGTTAATGGGAGGATTCCGGAGAGACAGAACGCGCGAGGTACGTGGAGAGTAAGAGTGTGGGTGAAGAGAGTATGAAGGAAAGTAAAGAGAAAGAGTATGTATGAATTTGAAGGAATCTGAGTGTACAAGTGGAGGAGAGTAAGAAAGCTGTTCTGGAAATAAGTCAAGAAAGTGTAGGAAGGTAGCAAGGGAAACAGTAAGGTGTGAAAATAGACTGGATAATGGCTAGCCGAGAAGCAAGAGAGAGTCGAAAGATGAGGGACTACATATCATGAGTTGCTAAATGAAAGGAATGAGAACAGCAAACTAGCTGATATGGGTATGCGTCGGGAGAAGAGGATAAGTAGTGGAGGAGGAGGTGTTAATCAGGAGGTCAGAGAGTGTGGGAAGCCATGAAAAGAGGAAGTTGGTGAAAGCACCAGGACAAAGGGGTGGTGTTGGAATGTTGAGGTTCTTTGTGTGAGATAGTGATAGAATGGTATGGGAAAATGTGCAAACTCGGCATGAGGAGAATGGTAGTGCACCCGATGACTGAAGACGGCATATAGTGTCCCCCTAATAAAGGGGCAAAGGTGAAAGATGAGTTGTGAACCACGATGAATATGTCCTTCCTAAGCGTAGGTAATGTAGGTATACAGTAGTGTAGTGATTGAGAGAGTGAGTTGAGAACGGAGACATGGATCGGCGACGAGCAGGAGGTTTTAGGAAAGGGAAGAGATGGTAGATCGATTTTACCCTGATGTTGTGTGTGAGTAAGTATCTGGAGACGAAACAAAGGTGTATTTCCCTTTATGGACTTGGAGAAGGCCTATAACAGAGGGGATAGAAAGAGGTTTGTGGGAAATGGTACGTTAGAATATACGGGAGGAGAGGGCCCAAGTTGCTGAAAGCCAGTGAAGATCATGTATGATGGTGCAGAGGCGGGCAGTACGTGTGGAGAGTGAGCAGAGCTAGTTCTTTTACCTGAATGTTGGTTTGAAACGGGTGTGTGATGCCCGGGTGGTTGGTTTACTATATACTGGATGGATTATGAAAGAAATACTATCAAGGATCAGTGGATTTGTGGTGTATCGCTGAAAGAGGGGGAGGGAATTTGAGTGGAGCTAACCTATACTTGCTGTTTTCGGATGATACAGTTTCTGATTAGTTGAGGCATGACACTGGGAGTTGCCAGGGGGGGTCTGTAATGTATTTGGGAACAGTGTGCAAAACGGAATTGAAAGGTAAATACGTGGAAGAGCAGGGTTTATGGTCCTTCGTAAAGGGGGATTGAGAAGTCACAGAGTGTGAGGGTGAAGCTGAACTGTCCAGGCTATGGAAGATCGTCAACTCCTTGTTAAGTAGTCTGGGGCAGTGTGTTGAGTAAAGATGGTGACTGGGGGGATGGATGGAGGTGCGGGAAGGGTACAACAGGGAAGAGGTTTGTAGGAACGCTAAAAGCAGTAACAAGATAGGGTGTCCAGTATGTAATTGAAAACTCCTTGCATGACAGTGTGTGGGTAATCCGGACCTGGGCTTAACGGAAGGTGCGAAGCAATGGTACGGTTTGTTTGAGAGGACGTCAGCCCAAGATTTGAAGGAGCCAAGGTGGACATGAATTACTTAGGAGTGCGTGCGGAGCTTACCTGGATGGATATGACAGGCGGGGGAGATGAGAAGTAAGAAGGATGTGTGGTGTGTAAGGTATATGTGCTGTAAATATGAGTGTGCAAGGAACACTTGAGAATGGTTTTCGGCCATATGAACGTAGTGTGAAAGCGTATAGAATGGAACTAATAGGGTGTACGAGAGCGAGTTGGAGACATGAGGGGTAGAGTAACCGAATATTAGGTTGAAGGATGGAGTGAGGACGACATGAACGAAGTCGGTGTCTGGTTGGGGAGGGGCGTCGACTGACTGGGGAGCAGAGGTGCATTTGGGCGGTTCGTTCGTGGCCACCCCCTTCGGGGATCACGTCGTCAGGCAAAGTAGATAGATAGAATTTATATATAGGAATAAATTAATATAGTGATTCTTAATATATGAATCATTAATATATAGAATCAAATTATCATATGATCAATTAAATATAAATGAATCAATAATAATATCAAATCAATTAATATATATGAATCAATTAATATATATGAATCAATTAATTAATAGACCAAACAAACGGTCAGTCTCCCCTTAATGTTCAAGAGTGTTGGCCTATTTACTTAAAATAGGGTATAGCGCTCCCAATTCCCTCATTATATCTTCCTACTTAACCCTTTCAAGTTCCAATTCGCGTTGCTGTTCAGTTTTCTGGCTAATATTAGACGATTTTATTCAGATTCGTAACGGTATATGGAAGTCAAAGGGTTGATTGAGATAGTATGTACGCTTTTAGTACCCTCAGATCCTTCCTAAGCTGAATAAAATCGTCTAATGATAGCCATTATAAACTTCTTAAAACGCGTCAGAGCTTCAAGGGTCTAGGATGATTACAAGTCATATATAGCAACTCACTCAATTATACACACATTAAGGGGGCCCACCTCGCCTTTTGTTTCTCTATCTCTCCCTCTTTCTTTGTTGTATCCATTCGGCCCCATTCATCCAACTGTTTTAAGACGTTTACCCCCATCCAGGTGTCAATATTTTTCTGGCGAGCGGTAGCGAGCCAGCATATGTATATTTTGATTTTACAGCAAGCTAAATTTGTAAATTTTTCGATAGAAAACAAATCTTCGGCGAAGCCGGATTTCTCCATGCAATGTTGGCTCGCTATCGCTCGCTAGGAAGAAATCGACACATGGATGAGGATAAACATCTTAAAACAGTTGGCTGAATGGGGCCGAATGGATACAAGCCAGGAAGAGAGAAAAGGAGAGAAAGATAAAAAAAAAAGCCGGTTAACCCGTTCAGTGCCAGCTCCGTTCTGTTCGTGTTCTACTGGCTACAGTTGATGAAGAGCCTACCACAACTAACAGGCTTCCAACTATCCTAATTGACCTGTTTTACTACCACAGATCCTTCTTAAGCTGCACAAAACCGTCTAAAAACAGCCACGTTAATATGAAAAAAGACGTCACCGGCACAGAAGGGATTGATTATATAGTTTATTATTCACACATTCACAATTACATAAATTTCCCCTCCCCAGACAATCCCCCCGTCCAGAGAGCAATCATAAACTGTGTAATAGTTATAAGTGGTGTTGAAACCTCTGATTAATGTGAGCTGTGATTGCTTACGTGTCTATTATGAGTTATGTGAGTTGTGTTTGTTGTGAGTTGTGTTTGTTGTGAGTTGTGTGTATTGAAGGTTGTGTTTGCTGTGGGCTGTGTCTATTGTGAGTTGTGTGTGTTGTGAGTTGTGTTTGTTGTGAGTTGTGTTTGTTGTGAGTTGTGTTTGTTGTGAGTTGTGTTTGTTGTGAGTTGTGTGTGTTGTGAGTTGTGTTTTGGTTTGTGTTTGGTTTGTTGTGAGTTGTGTTTGTTTGTGAGATTGTGTGTGTTTGAGTTGTGTTTGTTGGAGTTGTGTTTGTTGTGGAGTTGTGTTTAGTTGTGAGTTGTTTTGTTGTGAGTTGTTGTTTTGTTGTGAGTTGTGTGTTTTTGTGATTTTGTGTTTAGTTGTGAGTTTGTTTGTTGTGAGTTTTGTTGTGGGTTGTGAGTTGATGTTTGTTTGTGATTGTGTGGGTGTTGTGAGTTGTGTTTGTTGTGAGGGGTTTTGTTTGTTGTGAGTTGTGATTTGTTTGTGAGTTCTGTGTGTTGTGATTGTGTTTTGTTGTGAGTTGTGTTTTTGTGGTTGTGTTTGTTTGTGAGTTTGTGTGGTTGGTGAGTTTGTTGTTGTGAGTTTGGTTTGTGTTAGTTGTTTTTGTTGTGCTTTTTGTTTGTTGTGAGTTTTGTGTGTTGTGAGTTGGTTGTTTGTTGTGGTTGTGTTTGTTGTGATGGGGTGGTGTGTGTTTTTGAGTTGTGTGTGTGTTTGTGATTGTGTGTTTTGTGAGTTGTGTTTTGTGATTTGTGTGTGTTGTGAAGGTGTGTTTGTTGTGAGTTGATGTATTTAGTGTGGTGTAGTTGTGTTTGTTGTAGTTGTTGTGTTGGTAGAGTTGTGTTTGTTGTGATATTGTGTGTTGCTGTGGGCTGTGCTTTGTGATTGTGTGGGTTTGTGATTGTTTTTTGTTGGAGATTGTGTTTGTTGTGAGTGGTGTGTTGTGTGTCAGTTGTGTGTGTTTGTGAGTTGTGTTATGTTGGGAGTGTGTTTGTGTGAGTTGTGTTTGTTTGTGAGGTTGTGTTTGTTTTGTGAGTTTGTTTGGTGTATTGTGGAGTTGTGTTTGTTGTTGTTGTGGTTGCTGTGGGCTGTGTCTATTGTGAGTTTTGTGTGTGGTGAGTTGTGTGTGTGTGTGATTTGTGTTTGTTGGGAGTTGTGTTGGGTTGTGGGATTTTTGTGGTTGTGAGTTGTGTTTGTTGTAGAGTTGGTGTGTGTTTTGAGTTGTGTTTGTTTGTAAGTTGTGTATTTTTGAGTTGTGTTGTGTGAGTTGTGTTTTGTTGTGATGGTGTTTGTTGTGAGTTGTGTTTGTTGTGAGTTGTGTTTGTTGTGAGTTGTGTTTGTTGTGAGTTGTGTTTGTTGTGAGTTGTGTTTGTTGTGAGTTGTGTGTGTTGTGAGTTGTGTGTGTTGTGAGTTGTGTTTGTTGTGAGTTGTGTTTGTTGTTATTGTGTCGTGTGTTGTGATTGTTTTTGCTGTGAGTTGTGTTTTGTTTGTGAGTTGTTGTTGGTGTGATTTGTTTTTTGTTGTGAGTTGTTTTGTGGTGAGTTTGTTGTTTGCTGTGATTTTGTGTTTGTTGTGAGTTGTGTTTGTTGTGAGTTGTGTTTGTTGTGAGTTGTGTTTGTTGTGAGTTGTGTTTGTTGTGAGTTGTGTTTGTTGTGAGTTGTGTTTGTTGTGAGTTGTGTGTTGTGAGTTGTTTTTGCTGTGAATCGTGTTTGTTGTGAGCTGTGTGTGTTATAAGGTGTGTTTATTGTTATCTGAGTTTGTTGTGATTTATGTTTGTTGCCATTACTTTCCCGTTAGAATAGCCTACATTTGAATGTGTCGGTATATCAAACAACCGTATATTATTATTCTATATAGTCATCTAACATTTTACTATCTAAATATAAATAATTCTAATTCAGGGTATAGCATTTTAAATAGTATATACAATAGTCCTGCAGAAGATATACATTAACGTATACTATACATACGGAGATTAATATGCAGTCTATAACTAGCATATATTAAAATAGTTGTCACGTTGTCAGACCTAAAACATTAGTTAGCCGGATATTCGTTTATCCAGTTAAATTGGTACAGTATCCGGTTATTCAAACATATAGCCAATCAGTGTACATCAACTGTTTCACAAATAAATACAGTTTATAAGTGCCTGTCTGTTTGTGTGTATGCGTATGATTGTGTGTGTGTGATATGACAACAAATAACATAGCATATAATTGTGTATACTGCGGTTTTCCCTGGCGCCAGCCTTAGTGAGATACCTCCAGCAGTTCCCCTTGTCACCATCCAAAGTGAGGCTTCGTCTGCTGCTTCCCCTGGCACCAGCAGTAGTGAGGTGCCCCCAGCGGCTCACCATTACTCTAGTTATATATATTGTTTGGAGTTATTGAATTAAGAGGGAGGCAGAACCTTTTTTCTGGAACCACTTTCTTCCCCTACTGTTTAGCCCCACTAGTTTTGAGATTAATAAGACCCTCGGCCCATAGTTTTTGGCGATTTTAACACCTTTCGCCCCATTTCGTTGTCAATTTTAAGACCTTTCGTGCCATTTAGGTGTCGATTATTTCCTGGCGAGCGTTAGCGAGCCTCCAATCTAACATGATTGGGCACTACCCAAAATGAGACTTCCTTTGCGGATCCTCCTGCCGCCAGCCCTAGTGAGATGCCACCAGTGGTTCCCCTTGGCAACACCCAAAGTGAGGCTTCATGTTCGGCTTCCCCTGGCGCCATAAGTAGTGATGTGAACCAGCCGCTCCCCCCAGTGCCACCGAAAATTTAGCTTCCCCTGCAAGACGCTGTGTGTGTGTGTGTGTGTGTGTGTGTGTGTGTGTGTATGTAAGGGGGTGGGTGAGTGGGAGGGGGGGGGGGGGGGGATGGAGAACCCACAGTGATGGTTATGCAAACCTAACATCTAGTAAGCTGTTTTAGCCAAGGCCGG
The DNA here is from genome assembly GCA_032716605.1 of Paralithodes platypus. NCBI lineage: Eukaryota > Metazoa > Arthropoda > Malacostraca > Decapoda > Lithodidae > Paralithodes > Paralithodes platypus. Next base: position 35,803,542 of record CM064501.1, on the reverse strand, counting down.
AAGAAAAGGATACCGGTACACCAAGAATATTAAGGGGAGGCAGACCGCTTTTCTGGACCCCCTTCTCCCTAATTTTTAGCCCCACTAGCTTTGAGATTATAAGACGTTCGGCCCATTAGTTTGGCGATTTTAACACCTTTCGCCCCATTTCGTTGTCAATTTTAAGATCTTTCGTACCATTTAGGTGTCGATTATTTCCTGGCGAGCGATAGCGAGCCTGCAATTTTAAGAGGAACCGGCCTTCGGCCGGGACTTTTTTCCACCGAAAAATGTAAAAAAAATTCTTATCTTGAATTTATCTAGGGGGTGTTTTTCTAAGCTTGATGGAGGTCTACGGATGAAACTAAAAAAGTATATGAATAAATGAATTAATAGACTAAACAAACGGTCAGTCTCCCCTTAAGAGAATATGAAGGGTTGATTTGAATATTGTTAAAGAGTAAGGGATAGTCATGTGGAGGATTGTGACGGGTAGATAGATGGAGAAATTGGGTCTTGGAAGCATTGAAAGTAACAAGATTCTCTCTAGCCCCAATCGGAAATAGTTGATAGAGAAGATAGACGTGCTATGGCCTCATCACGAAAGTCTTGGAGTATTTGCGTGGTGGATTGTTGTGGCAAACTGGTTACACAGTGTTAGGTATATAATATGGCTTATATTTCTACAAGACCTCTCTTATGGTAGTCTTCACGATTCAGTGTGATTAATTTATTCCATTAACCGCTGTCCTGTTAAGGGACCCAGCACCTCACTTTTTTTCTCTTTCTCTCCCTCTCTCTCTTTGGCTTGTATTCATTCGGCCCCATTCAGCCTACTGTTTTAAGACGTTTACCCCCATCTAGGTGTCAATATTTTCCTGGCGAGCGGTAACGAGCCAGCATATATATATTTGTGTTTTGACAGCAAGCTAAATTTGTACATTTATTGATAGAAAGATTTCTCCGGCGAAGCCGGATTTCTCCATACAATGGTAGTTCGCTATCGCTCGACAGGAAGAAATCGACACCTGGATGAGGATAAACGTCTTAAAACAGTTGGCTGAATGAGACCGAAAAGCCAGGAAAAGAGAGAAAAGGAGAGAAAGATACAGAAAAGCCGGTGACTCCCCTTAAGGGGGGTGACCTGTTTTTGTTCTGTCCTTTTCGCTCTTTCTCTGGCTTGTATCCATTTGGCCCCATTCAGCCTACTGTTTTAAGACGTTTATCCCCATCCAGGTGTCAATTTCTTACTGGTGAGCGGTAGCGAGCCTGCATATTTTTTATTTTTGTTTGACAGCAGGCTAAATTTGTAAATTTTTCGATAGAAAATTTTTCCGGCGAAGCCGGATTTCTTCATATAATGCTGGGTCGCTTTCGCTCGCCAGGAAGAAATCGACACCTAGATGAGGATAAACGTCTTAAAATAGTTGGCTGAATGGGGCCGAATGGATACAAGCCAGAGAAAGAGAGTAAAGGACAGAAATAACAAAAAGCAGGTGACCCCCCTTAAGTACAATCACAATAGAAGTATAACCGTGTAATATTGAATAGTCCCTCTCCCTTCCTTTCATTCACCCAGTACCATGATACACACACACAGTCTGGTAAACACACACATATGTATACACACACACATTCTGTGATACACACAAAACATTCTGGCTTGCATACCACACACATCTGGCTAATGGACTGGCTTAATACACACACACATTCTGGCTTGATACACACACATTCTGGCTTGCACATACACACACATTCTGGCTTGCACATACACACACATTCTGGCTTGCACATACACACACACATTCTGGCTTGCACATACACACATTCTGGCTTGCACATACACACACACATTCTGGCTTGCACACACACACATTCTGGCTTGCACATACACACACACATTCTGGCTTGCACATACACACACACATTCTGGCTTGCACATACACACACACATTCTGGCTTGCACATACACACACATTCTGGCTTGCACATACACACACACATTCTGGCTTGCACATACACACACACATTCTGGCTTGCACATACACACACATTGGCTTGCACATACACACATTCTGGCTTGCACATACACACACATTCTGGCTTGCACATACACACACACATTCTGGCTTGCACATACACACACACATTCTGGCTTGCACATACACACACACATTCTGGCTTGCACATACACACACATTCTGGCTTGCACATACACACACATTCTTGCTTGAACATACACACACATTCTGGCTTGCACATACACACACATTCTGGCTTGCACACACACACATTCTGGCTTGCACATACACACACACATTCTGGCTTGCACATACACACACACATTCTGGCTTGCACATACACACACATTCTGGCTTGCACATACACACACACATTCTGGCTTGCACATACACACACATTCTGGCTTGCACATACACACACACATTCTGGCTTGCACATACACACACACATTCTGGCTTGCACATACACACACATTCTGGCTTGCACATACACACACACATTCTGGCTTGCACATACACACACACATTCTGGCTTGCACATACACACACACATTCTGGCTTGCACATACACACACACATTCTGGCTTGCACATACACACACACATTCTGGCTTGCACATACACACACACATTCTGGCTTGCACATACACACACACATTCTGGCTTGCACATACACACACACATTCTGGCTTGCACATACACACACACACATTCGCATGTTGGTATTACATTTTAATCGTTGTGTGATATATAGGCTACATAAATATTGGGTGATATTTACTCTACTTTTAATGCATGCATAGCTTGTATAGAAATAGCTACTTATATATTGTTGGCTACATGATACATTCAGTCATGTATGAAATGAATGAAATGAATGAAAGCAATCGGGCTGACATTTCTGTAATTTTGTAAAAGTCCACCAGGAAATAGGTGTGGAAATTTACAGCCAGTTTGCTCTAGGCCCTTTTGAGTTACGAGGAGGTCAGGGGTCGAGATAATTGTCAAGTTCGTTTGCATAGCTGTAATCAGTAAATCTGTACATGTACACTTGTAAGGTTGTTTGCCAACGTGAACCACTCCACATAAAGCTACGATGTATACCTCTTTTCAGTACAATGATAACATTATTTTGCAATCAATGTCTATAATCGAGGTTTGGTAGTCTTTTCTTATTTGTCTTCTACTCATATGAATCTGGCACATACGAATAGATATTTTCTACTTTTTTGTAAATGTCATATGCGTTTAAATATAAACAATCTTGAAAATCAATAAGAAACGTCAATCAACTCGGATTGTCGCAAATTATTGCGAATAATTCCTTTTAGACTAAAATAAATTATAGTTTAACTGTTCGATCAATAAGGATTATTCTTACGATTGTCGATTGCTTTGATAGGATTTGCGTGAAGCATATTACGCCATGTTATCATATGTTGTGTTTACCAGTATGTCTTTTCTCTTCCCATTATCCATATCATTCTTTATATATTGCTAAGATGATGAAAACTCGGTATCTTCATCATTACTTGGTACGGTGTATTGTCTACATACTACCCTTCCTAAAATTATGTGTGTGTGTGGGGTTTTTTTCCACAACAGACCAGTATTTTTGTTGTTGTGGATAAGGGAGACTAAAGGCAAAACTGCCTTGGACAAGTGCACCTCCCCCCCCCCCCCTCCCCAGAGTTGAAAAAGTGACAGGGCCAAAATAAAGGAGTGTACGAGCCAAAATGAGTTACCATAGAAAGGCCAATAACTCTGATAGTTGACTAACATACAGTGGAGAAGTGATGTAGTGAAGAATAAGAGTGTTGGTGGTATACATCATGAATCGAATCTCACCTACCAAGTGTTTTATTTAACTATAATATAGAACAATGAACCCTTCCCAGGTCAAAGACAATGCTAATAACTCTGAAATATTTACCATAAAGTTTGATTACTGGAATTAAAATAACATGTGATTTCATAACAAATTCTTAATAATTTGTACTGAAATCTAAACTTAACAGTAATACATCAGAATCTTTGAATTATAATCTATAGATATACAGTTCTTTGATCTGAATGTTGGGTTGAAACAGGGGTGTGTGATGTCCCCGTGGTTGTTTACTGTATATATGGATGGAGTCATGAAATAAATAAAAGGAAGAGCAGTGGATGTTGGTGCACCGCTGATAGGGAGGGATATGAGTGGAAGCTAACTGTACTGCTGTTTGCTGATGATACAGCTCTGATGAGCGATAATGAATGGGAGTTGCAGGGTCTGGTAAATATGTTTGGAACAGTGTGCGAAAACGGAATCTGAAGGTAAATGTGGGGAAGAGCAAGGTTATGGTTTTCGAAAGGGGTAAAGCCACAGAGTGTGAGGTGAAGTTGAATGGTCAGGCTATGGAGATTGTCAACTCATTTAAATATCTGGGCAGTGTGTTGAGTGAAGATGGGACTATGGATGAAGAAGTGCGGGAGAGGGTGCAACAGGGAAAGGGGGTTGTAGGAACGCTGAAAGCAGTAACAAGAAATAGGGTGGTCAGTATGGAAGTAAAGAAGTCCTTGCATGACAGTGTGGTAATCCCGACACTGACTTATGGAAGCGAAGCATAGACGTTGGTGGAGAGACTCAGACCAGGAGTGAGAGGGGTGGAAATGAGTTATTTGAGAACTGTGAGCGGAGATATATGGAGGGATAGACAGACGAATGAGGAAATATGAAGGAGGTGTGGTGTGGAGGTAGATGTGCTGGAAAGTGTGAAAAGGAACACCTTGAGATGGTTCGGCCATATGGAACGTATGGGAAGGGAGAGAATGACTAAGAGGGTGTACGAGAGCGAGGTGGAAGGACAGAGAGGGAGAGGTAAACCGAAAGAGAGGTGGAAGAATGGAGTGAAGAAGTATATGGATGAAGGCGGTGCTGGTTGGGAGGAGGGGCGTCGACTGACTGGGGACAGAGGTGCATGGGGGCGTTTCGTTCGTGGCCACCCCTTCGGGGATCACGGCGTCAGGCAATAGATAGATAGATAGATAGGTAGATAGGTAGATAGGTCTCGCAGCCGGATGGACCCTAGGTTGAGCGGTCAATCCTTCAAGTACTTAAGGGGAGGCACACCGTTTTTCTGGACCCCCTTCTCCCTAATGTTCACCCCCACTAGTTTTGAGATTATATTACGTTCGGCCCATTAGTTTGGCGATTTAACCACCGTTCGCCCAATTTCGTTGTCAATTTAAAGACCTTTCGTGCCATTCAGGTGTCGATTTTTTCATGGCGAGCGATAGCGAGCCTGCAATTTTAAGAGGAAACGGCCTTTGGCCGGGGCATTTTTCTTCCGAAAAATGTACAAATTTATCTTGAAAGGGAGTCTAGGGGATGCTTTTCTAAGCTTGATGGAGGTCTAGGGAGGAAACTAAATAAATATATGAATAAATTAATTAATAGACCAAACAAACGGTCTGCCTCCCCTTAAACAAATTGGCATGGGTTGTTCTCCTTATAGGGCATAGGTCCGCTTGGGGGCGCTTTGTGTATGGCCACCCTCATAAAGGGGAGTAAGGCGACTGGCAATAGATAGATAGATAAATTAATATGGCTGGGTAATAATATCACGGTGCCTTTTGTCATGAATTTTAATTACGTGTATACTATAAAACCAATGGAGAGATCAAAGCATTCCTTGATCATAATATCCCGCCCTGTCTTTCATGGCCAACATTTACAACACAAACTTTCATCATATTATAAATTATATTAACAGGACGGGAGACGTTTTGGCTGTTTTATGAATATATTGTTTTAATAAACTGTATTTATGTATCTATTATATCCAATGGCTTGCACATTATTTAAGTAATCGAAGAATGCGAAATACAAATTGTAATACCCTGAACCAGCAAAAATCCCGCAACCACAAAACTACCCGAGTTGACGTCTGGAATAGCATAAAATAGTCGTTGGTGGCGAAGTCTAAGAAACCCACCACGTGAATCACCACGAGACTATCACCTGGTTCTTTCAAGGAGAACTAAGGTTGCTATTCTAGTGTACGTCCGTGGTAGTACAGTGGGTTAGTGCGCGGACCTGGGGTGACCTCAGTCACCAACTGAGGTCGCTAACCAGGGTTCGAATCCCACCGCTGCCACCAGTGAAATGTTGGGTATACAAAGGGAATTTAACCCGAAAATCCCCGTGGCGTAACTGATAGCGCGTCTAGCTCACAACCTGAAGGTCCCGGGTTCGAGACCCAGGCGGGGAAGAGACATTTGGGCAAGTCTCCTAACGGTGTAGCCTCTGTTCACCTAGCAGTATAAATAGGAACCTGGTATAAGTGGACTAAGTTGTGACGTCCCATCTGGGGTTGTGATCGGTTACAAGGTGAGATGGGTATCGTACTGGTCAACCTAAGCTACTGGTCAACCTAAGCCTTCGGGTGAGACTGGTACCGTAGTGAGAATGGTATCGTACAGATTAACCCTAAGTCTTCGTTTCCAGATGTCGCCAATTGGCTAAAATACAGACTACACACACTTCCACAGCCATTCCAACGATACATAAACACTTAACATGCATTTAACGCAATACATTCCCAGTTAAGGAGGCGCGATAATAATGAGCTTAGCTCGCATTGCGTGGATTCCCCTTGACGAACCAGCAAGTGAATGCATACATACAGATGCACACATAGAGATACACACATACAGATGCACATACATACAGATGCACACATACAGATGCACACATACATACAGATGCACACATACAGATACACACATACATATGCACACATACAGATGCACACATACAGATGCACACATACAGATGCACACATACAGATGCACACATACATACAGATGCAGACATACAGATACACACATACAGATGCACATACATACAGATGCACACATACAGATGCACACATACAGATGCACACATACATACAGATGCACACATACAGATACACACATACAGATGCACATACATACAGATGCACACATACAGATGCACACATACAGATACACACATACAGATGCACACATACATATACACACATACAGATGCACATATATACAGATGCACACATACAGATGCACACATACAGATACACACATAAATACAGATGCACACATACAGATACACACATACAGATGCACATACATACAGATGCACACATACAGATGCACACATACAGATGCATACATACAGATGCACATATACATACAGATGCACACATACAGATACACACATACAGATGCACATACATACAGATGCACACATACAGATAGACACATACAGATGCACACATACAGATGCACTGTTACGTCCTGGGATATATAAACACTGGGCTCTTTCTATTGGCCTAGGTATGCGGCAACAAGCAACAACGGAAAACGCTAGATCCAACCCTTATCTATAAACCCAGGCAACAAACCACCCTAAACCGTCAAGAGTCCTGCCTGGACAACGAGGTATCCTATGACTCGGTTACAGGGTGCACGCACTATAGACTGCTGATAGTCAAGCAGGCTATATAAAAGATCACACAATTAAGTTGACTTAAAGCTTCAAGGAAATGATAGATAACGGAATTAAATTGCAGAAACAATTTAATAACAAACTAGAAGAAAGTACATTAACGTTACGTTAATTAATACAACTAATCACCCCTGCGTGAAAGAAGGTGAAAGCAAACAGTCCTCAAAACATCGTACAGGTAGACAAGATGCGGGTTTCTAAACTGCATGCGGCTACTGTAGGATCTGATGCTTAGCAAAGAAAATACGTTACGGATTTAGAGAACTCTTAACTCATAAGCAGGAATAAATACTAGTGATAGGACCTACAGTGTATAATGGCATAGGTATAATTAAATAAAGGTAGCAACTCGCAACATAACCACATACAGGTGTGCTTCTCACTCTTAGTCAGGCAAGCATGCTCGGACAGAGTCTCTAAGCCACACCCTGACTCACAATGCTCACAAAAACGGTAAACTGTGGCACAATAACAAGCATACAGAGATCATAGACCCCTAGCTGTTAATCTGCCAGGTGGCAGAGGTCTAGCCGGAAGGATATAGGCTTCGGATACCGGGCTGAGCCACCTGCTCTAGCCTAGGGACGTTCCCAGGTCTGTGCGCCAAATTACTCTAATTGAAAGGGTGCTCTCTTGAGAGACTCAGATCGCAAGTATCTGACTCTCTCCTGGCGACCCTAAAACAAAAGCAAGACATGCTAGCGCAGTGCTGAGTGGACTAGGCAAGGGCCCTCACACAACACAACACTAGACACACAGGGACACAGACAAGAAAATTCCCCCAGACTCCCACGGGTATCCTAGTAAAGTCGTGCGGGTCCACAGGACTCGCACCAGCAGACTTTACTTAAAGGATCGCAAAAATCCTCCCCTCCGGTCTAGCCCCTGCTAACCTGACACAAGAACTAGCAAGCATGAAACCACCAAATATGAGACAACAAAAAAGCTTCCTAGGTCTCATTAACAATTGCGTCTCTGCATAAGGCCCAAAATCCTATCTAGTTATCTGAGAGCTCGTCGTTAATACAATAATAGATATAAGGTCTATCAAGGGGATGGGATAATTAAATAGATTGGTGAAGTTGTGGAAGGAAGGTATACAAAGTAAGAGAGAAAGTTTCTAAGTGGGGTTGAGAGGGATAAATATCAAGGCGGTCCGAAGGGTACGACAGTGAGGTGAGCTCTGAGTCTTGAATCTGTCTGGACCCCGCCCTAGGCATGCAGAATACGTCCCAGGCTTGGCAACACTCAACACAGTTGCCGGGTCAAAATCGTCTACCCCGTGCGTGAGTCGAAACTAAGCCTAACGTTGCAATCAAATGCATATGGCATCATCAGGCTCGTCCCAAGCTAGACTCTCTGCGCGAAGCAACGTCCCCCAGCCGGTCTCTCTCTCCCGCTCGTCTCCTACCGCCCTCACTAGACTTACATCTTATATATTATAATGAAACAATCAACTATCGAGAATAAAATATACTAAGATGCGTTGGTTAAGAATAAGGGCAGCTACAAGCTGTGAAACAACATAAGAATATCCCAGACATTAGTTACATTGTCGTAGGATATATACTAAGGAAAAGCCGGCCGGCCGGCTGCCACCAGCCGGTTTCTAAACGGCTGGGCAGCCGACGCGCACGCATGCCCGCACGTGGCTACTATGCAGAAGCGTCACACCTCCCCCAAGCTATAAGACCCTTGACTAAGTTCTTCATATCTAACAGAAAGCTTCTCATAGTACCACACACTGTTGCGACACAAGGCACTATATATAAAAAAAATAAAGACTGTTGCGCTCCACCGAGCAAGTTCAACTAACTTAGCGACAATAAGCGAAAACATTCGACTTAGATACTGCTACAACATCTTATACAAAATTCTACACGTTATAAAAATAAAGAGTTTTTATAAGGTTTTTTGCTTTTTTAATTTGTTTTTTTCGGCTGAACTACAGTGACAGCCTATTTTCCTCCACACTCAACCCTCAATCCTGTAGCAGTCTAACCAACATCATCCACCCTTGATAGACAATCCGCTATCACGTTATCAGAACCAGCAATATGGCGGATGTCCAGATTATACTCCTGAAGCATGAGTGACCACCTGGTCAGCCTCATATTCCGGTTATGAAACTGATTCAAGAATTTCAGAGGGTGATGATTGGTATAAACCACTACGACTGGTCCGAAAGCAGGAACATATACATCGAAGTGCCTGAGCGCCAGCACTATCGCCAGGAGTTCTTTTTCAATTACAGAGTAATTCCTTTGTGCACTATTGAATTTTTTACTGTAAAAACTCACTGGATGTTCGATACCTTCATCATCTGTCTGTAACAAGACAGCCCCAGCCCCTACGCCACTGGCATCAGTCGCCAGCTGAAAAGGTCTGCTGAAGTCCGGGGCCCTGAGTATGGGGTGGGTACATAACAGGTGTTTCACCAAGGAAAACGCCTCTGCACACTCAGGAGACCACCGGAACTTCTTGTCCTTAGATAATAAGTCAGTTAAAGGTGCAAGTACAGTCGAATAGCCTTTGATGAAGCGACGATAATAGACTATCCTACCTAGAAACCGCATGATTTGTTTCTTAGTCGTAGGCTGGGGAAACTGATCGATGGCTTTGATCTTTGTCTGTGGAGGGCACACCTGACCCATCCCCACCTCGAACCCCAGGTACAAAACTGTGGCTTTGACAAAATCGCACTTACCCCGGTTTACCACCAAACCTGCTTCATTCAGTTTATTAAAAAGCTGTCCGATGTGAGCACAGTGACTGTTAAAATCATCGTCGTATATTATGACATCCTAGGTACACCGTACAGTTGGGAATGTCGGCTACAATGTCGTTCATTAATTTCTGAAACGTTGCAGGGGCATTTTTCAGCCCGTATGGCATAACATGGCAACGATATGTGGCACCGTCCACCACAAACACACACACCTCTCGCGCTCGCTCAGACAAGGGCACTTGCCAATAACCCTTAACAAGGTCTATCTTAGTGATGAACTTGGCTTTTCCTATCTTATCCACACTGTCGTCCACGCGAGGGAGAGGGTAGGCATTTGTGGGGGTTAAACCATTCAACCTGCAGAAATCTATACAAAACCGCACCTTGCCAACTGGTTTGGGCTGCAGTGTGACGGGGGAAGTCCACCTTACTGCACCCTCAGAAATCAGCCCACGTTTCAGCATATAATCCAGCTCTTCCCTAAGTGCTGGTAATTTAATAGGGGGAACACGGTATGGCACTGATTTAAAGGGCGGGTGGTCCCCAACATCAACATCGTGCACTGCTTGAGTAGTGAGGCCAGGATGCTCCGCGAAAACAGCTGGGTTTGAATCAAACAAGTGCTGCACAGCTACACGCTGTTGCTCAGGCAGGTGCAATATCAACTCGTGAGCCACTTGTCTAGAATTCCCCGCCCACTGATCCGCGGAAATATGACAATCCCAATTATCCTCCCCCGCAGCTTGACTGTCCCTTCCTCCTTCTCCACCACGATCGCTGCAGATCAACACCGGGACAGTGAGAGGCTCGGAGGGGCGCCTCACATACTCTTTCATCAGATTTACATGGCAAAGTTGGTTCTTTTTCTTACGATCAGGAGTAGCTACTAAATAGTCGAGATCAGAAACCTTCCTTACAACCCGATATGGACCAGAATACTTGGCAGCCAAGGGGTGTCCCACCAGAGGCAGTAGTATCAGTACCTCCTGATCTACTTCAAACTCCCTCAGCTTCACCTTCTGGTCGTATCTGTCCTTCATCTGAGCTTGTGAACTCTTAAGGTTCCGACCTGCTACCTCCAAGCTCTTTAGCATTCTCTCACGGCTTTCAACTACATACTTTAGAAGCGAGCATGGCTTTGTGACTCCCTCCCAGATCTCCTTGACTATGTGGAGGGGCCCCCTGACCCTGTGTCCAAAAACCAACTCGTTCGGGCTAAATCCCAAGCTCTCCCCAGGTACTACTCTCGCAGCAAATAAAACGTATGGGAGACCTAGATCCCAGTCCTTCCCATTTTCCATGCAATAACACCGCAACATACTCTTGAGAGTCGAGTGCCACCTTTCCAAAACACCCTGACTCTCGGGATGGTAGGCAGATGACGCCTCAGACACTATCCCATGTTTCTGCATGGTCTGCTTAAACAGAGCAGAAGTAAAATTGGATCCCTGATCAGACTGCATCTCCTGAGGGTAGCCATAACGAGAGAAATAGACAAGTAGGTTTTTGACAACAGTCTTAGTCATCCCATTGCGCATGGGGTAAGCATCTGGATACCGTGTTGCTACATCCATTACAGTTAGTAAAAATTTATTGCCGGCACTAGTGGGGGGCAATGGGCCAACCATATCGATAACTACTTTGCTGAAGGGCGGCCCAATGACAGAGATGGGTTGTAACGGGGCTCTCGGGATGACCTGATTGGGTTTCCCAACAACTTGACAAGTGTGACACTGTGACACCCATGACACGACACTCGCCTTTAACCCAGGCCACCAGAAAAGCTTGCTCAGAGCTGCCTCCGTCTTACGTGCCCCCAGGTGCCCTGCCAAAGGCACATCATGAGCTAATCTCAATAAGCTCTCACGGCACACCCTCGGTACTACTAACTGGTCCACTAATCCTGACCCGCCATCCCACTTTTTCTTGGGATCCTGATGTCTCCGATACAAGATCCCCTCGGACAAGAAAAAATCACCAGGCTGCGCATCCCCATCGCTCTCCAGTTCGATAGCACCATTACCACACGCCCTGACTTCAGGATCTTCCAGCTGCAAGGAACATATATCAGCAGGTGCGAGATTGTCCAAGTTCATCTTAAATAATTTATTTCCACCTCCAATGTCCCGCTGAGCCATCCTTTCCTCACGCTGCGCATAACGATGCTGTCGCAGAGTCTCTTCCTGCCCTGCACCTGCACTAACGGTGACAGGCCCCGGGGCCTCTCCAGACCCTAACATAGGTGCCAATAATGAGTCACCAAGAAACACTGCCGGCTCAAAACTCTCCAATTGACCAACACTTCCCGTTTTCTTGTGACCTTTCCTCCGCGGTTTGATAAACTGAGGTGGTGGCTGCAAGGCTCCGGATGTCTGAGAACGTGTCACAACACACGCCATGGTTTGTACGCTACACTTCTCAACCCACTCCTGTTCCTCCCTACTAACGTCGGCCGCCTTCTCGGCAACGACCAAGGGTGAAACCTTAGAAGCAGGCACCGCAAAGTCGTTGCCGAGGAGGAGGTCGACGCCCCCAACAGGCAAGTTCTCTACAATTTCTACATCCAGCTCCTTCGCCACACCACCCACCTCCAGCTCCATCCGCACCAGCGGGTAGGACTTCGTAGCATTGATCCCCTGAACTACCACCACCCGAGCAGCGTTAATTGGTCTACCAGTAAAGTTCCTTAACAAGGTCTGAGAAGCCCCAGTATCACGCAATAGCTTAACTCCTCGCCTTTCGCCAGCCCACCTCACAAAACCATGCCCTCTATGACCCCCAAAGACGTCGCGGACAGGGTTCGAGCCTTCCGGACTCTTGAACACAGGCTGTGTCCCAACCTCTGACGAACTACCCTTGGCAAACTCAGAAGATATAGGCGACACCCCTATGCTGCGGGCCAATGACACAACCTTGTTTGGTGGCTTGTTCGGACAAGCATTTGCAAAGTCACCCTCCTTGTGACATGCAAAGCACTCTTTACTCTTTGGTTTCCCTTGGGAGTGGGAGGTACCATTAGACTTCTTATACGGGACGGTATTTGGGTTATGTTCAGTTTTATTGTCAGTGCTAGATGGTTTTGTGTATTTATGTGTATCAAAATTCTTGTGAGGGGGAGGGGTACGATCCTTTGCACCCGACTCACTCCTAGATGCTGCTCCGCACCCTCGAATTAATGACAGTCGGAGGTCAGCCATTTCTGCTGCCTCCTGGAGAGTTCTAGGATATTTTTCCTTTATATTTAATGTTAAGTCCCCGCCTGTGCACTTGAAGAACTGCTCCAAGAGAACCAGCTCAGTCAACTCCTCAAAAGTAGCTGCCCTCTCAGAACGCAGCCAATGTCGTAGTGCAACAGACAAGTCCCGGGCGTGTTCTAGGAAGGTACTATCCTTGCCCTTAGTAACACCCCGAAACTTCAAGCGGTAAGTTTCTGGTTGTAACTCATAGGCCCGTAGCACAGCCTTCTTTAGCTCATCATAAACTACACAGGACTCTAAAGGTAGTGCATCATACGCTTTTAGCCCCTTTCCTAGGAGTCTTGATGAAACTAATGCTGCCCACTTTTCCTGAGGCCACTGGTGTTCCTGACACTTCTTCTCAAATCGCATAAAAAACTCAGCCACACCTAATTCATCGAACGCAGGAACTAGTTTAAGCAGGTGCGACAATGATTGGTCCCGATGTCTGTTACCTCCCCCAATATTTCGCCCTGTTACCTCCACTCGAGATCTCTCCAGCTCCCTGTCAGCCCGATACCTAGTAGACTCTGCCTGCAGTTCAGCCTCTCGTATAGCTGTTCTCTCTGCGGCCTCAGCCTGAGCTCTAGCAACCTCAGCCTGCACACTAGCCTGTCTCTCGGCAGCCTCAACCTTGGCCCTAGCAACCTCAGCCTGCACACTAACCTGTCTTTCGGCGGCCTCAACCTGGGCCATCTCAAGCCGAAACAACAAATCTGGAGTCAACCCTTGAGGAGGGGAAGGTGCATTTAATGGAGAGGGTCCCTGTGATTGAATTCCATGCTGCCATTGACCATCAACTTGGGGGTATGTACTAAATTCAGGCACCCTGACGTTTGATATGAGGGTAGAGTGGAGGGGGGGCTGGGGACCGGGGCCCCCAGTCGCCTCTCCACCCAGGTCTCTCCCTTCTAAACCCCATATCAAAGTCCTCAGCTGATCTTTCCTCATGCCACTTAAACCCTGGTGACCCTGAATACCTGCCACACACTTTAAGCCATACTTATTCAGCTTCAACACCCTGGCAGCGGTAAGGGGCACCTCTAAAAATCTTCTAGCACCCTCCTCGCTATCGACTAGCCACTCCACAGGCCTTTCTCCCTTCGAGCCCGTATCGTGACCTGACCCATCACTGTGTTCTGATGTATTAGACATGTTTGTGTACTTCAGTAATTATCACGGTTATAGAATGTGCCTTATCTCCTATGCAAGTATGTATATACTAATGTTATTTAAAGTCTTTAATGCGTTATATTGGTTGCTCCAAAAAAAAAACTCTATGTCCACTGTATTCCTCTAATCATAAGGAATCTCAAAACAAATGACCACTATATTCCTCTGTTCAGTAAATCCTATGCAAGGTCGCCATTTGTTACGTCCTGGGATATATAAACACTGGGCTCTTTCTATTGGACTAGGTATGCGGCAACAAGCAATAACGGAAAACGCTAGATCCAACCCTTATCTATAAACCCAGGCAACAAACCACCCTAAACCGTCAAGAGTCCTGCCTGGACAACGAGGTATCCTATGACTCGGTTACAGGGTGCACGACCTATAGACTGCTGATAGTCAAGCAGGCTATATAAAAGATCACACAATTAAGTTGACTTAAAGCTTCAAGGAAATGATAGATAACGGAATTAAATTGCAGAAACAATTTAATAACAAACTAGAAGAAAGTACATTTAACGTTACATTAATTAATACAACTAATCACCCCTGCGTGAAAGAAGGTGAAAGCAAACAGCCCTCAAAACATCGTACAGGTAGACAAGATGCGGGTTTCTAAACTGCATGCGGCTACTGTAGGATCTGATGCTTAGCAAAGAAAATACGTTATGGATTTAGAGAACTCTTAACTCATAAGCAGGAATAAATACTAGTGATAGGACCTACAGTGTATAATGGCATAGGTATAATTAAATAAAGGTAGCAACTTGCAACATAACCACATACAGGTGTGCTTCTCACTCTTAGTCAGGCAAGCCTGCTCGGACAGAGTCTCTAAGCCACACCCTGACTCACAATGCTCACAAAAACGGTAAACTGTGGCACAATAACAAGCATACAGAGATCATAAACCCCTAGCTGTTAATCTGCCAGGTGGCAGAGGTCTAGCCGGAAGGATATAGGCTTCGGATACCCGGGCTGAGCCACCTGCTCTAGCCTAGGGACGTTCCCAGGTCTGTGCGCCAAATTACTCTAATTGAGAGGGTGCTCTCTTGAGAGATTCAGATCGCAAGTATCTGACTCTCTCCTGGCGACCCTAAAACAAAAGCAAGACGTGCTAGCGCAGTGCTGAGTGGACTAGGCAAGAGCCCTCACACAACACAACACTAGACACACAGGGACACAGACAAGAAAATGCCCCCAGACTCCCACGGGTATCCTAGTAAAGTCGTGCGGGTCCACAGGACTCGCACCAGCAGACTTTACTTAAAGGATCGCAAAAAGCCTCCCCTCCGGTCTAGCCCCTGCTAACCTGACACAAGAACACACTAGCAAGCATGAAACCACCAAATATGAGACAACAAAAAAGCTTCCTAGGTCTCATTAACAATTACGTCTCTACATAAGGCCGAAAATCCTATCTAGTTATCTGAGAGCTCGTCGTTAATACAATAATAGATATAAGGTCTATCAAGGGGATGGGATAAATAAATAGATTGGTGAAGTTGTGGAAGGAAGGTATACAAAGTAAGAGAGAAAGTTTCTAAGTGGGGTTGAGAGGGATAGATATCAAGGGGGTCCGAAGGGTACGACAGTGAGGTGAGCTCTGAGTCTTGAATCTGTCTGGACCCCGCCCTAGGCATGCAGAATACATCCCAGGCTTGGCAACACTCAACACAGTTGCCGGGTCAAAATCTTCTACCCCGTGCGTGATTCGAAACTAAGCCTAACGTTGCAATCAAATGCATATGGCAACATCAGGCTCGTCCCAAGCTAGACTCTCCGCGCGAAGCAACGTCCCCCAGCCAGTCTCTCTCTCCCGCTCGTCTCCTCCCGCCCTCACTAGACTTACATCTTATATATTATAATGAAACAATCAACTATCGAGAATAAAATATACTAAGATGCGTTGGTTAAGAATAAGGGCAGCTACAAGCTGTGAAACAACAAAAGAATATCCCAGACATTAGTTACATTGTCGTAGGATATATACTAAGGAAAAGCCGGCCGGTCGGCTGCCACCAGCCGGTTTCTAAACGGCTGGGCAGCCGACGCGCGCGGATGCCCGCACGTGGCTACTATGCAGAAGCGTCACAGCACACATACATACAGATACACACATACAGATACACACATACAGATGCACACATACAGATGCACATATACAGATGCACACATACATACAGATACACACATACAGATACACACATACAGATGCACACATACAGATACACACATACAGATGCACATATACATACAGATGCACACATACAGATGCACACATACATACAGATGCACACATACAGATGCACATACATACAGATGCACACATACAGATGCACTTACATACAGATGCACACATACATACAGATGCACACATACAGATACACACATACAGATGCACACATACATACAGATGCACACATACATACAGATACACACATTCAGATGCGCACATACATACAGATGCACACATACAGATGCACACATACAGATGCACACATACATACAGATACACACATACAGATGCACATATACATACAGATGCACACATACAGATGCACACATACAGATGCACACATACAGATGCACACATACAGATGCACACATACATACAGATACACACAGCCCGTAGCCTAGTAGGTAGAGCTCTCGTCTCACACACGAGGGGTCCGGGGTTCAATCCCCGGCCGGGCGGAGACAAATTGGGCTTGTCTCCTTTCATGTGTTAGCCTCAGTTCACCTAGCTGTAAATAGGTACCTGGAATAAGTGGACGACGTTGTGACGTCCCATCTGGGGTTGGCAAAAATGGTACAAGGCGAGATGGGTATCATATGGTTCACCTAAGCTGATGGCTACCTAAGCCTTCGGGCGAGACGGTACCGTCTGTAGTGAGAATGGTACCATACAGATCCACCCTAAGCCTTCGTTTCCGATGTCGCCAATTGGCTAAAAATACAGACTACACACACATCCACAGCCATTCCAACAGTACATAAAACACTTAACATGCATTTCACGCAATACATTCCCAGTTAAGGAGGCGCGATAATAATGAGCTTAGCTCGCATTGCGTGGATTCCCCTTGACGAACAAGTAACTGAGTAACACATACAGATGCACATACATACATATGCACACATACAGATGCACACATACATTCAGATGCACACATACAGATACACACATACAGATGCACATACATACAGATGCACACATACAGATGCACACATACAGATGCACACATACATACAGATACATACATACAGATACACACATACAGATGCACACATACAGATGCACACATACAGATGCACACATACATACATATACACACATACAGATGCACACATACAGATGCACACATACATACAGATGCACACATACAGATGCACACATACATACAGATGCACACATACAGATGCACAAACATACAGATACACACATACAGATGCACACATACATACAGATGCACACATACATACAGATACACACATACAGATGCACATACATACAGATGCACACATACAGATACACACATACAGATGCACACATACATACAGATGCACACATACATACAGATACACACATACAGATGCACATACATACAGATACACACATACAGATGCACACACATACAGATGCACATACATACAGATGCACACATACAGATGCATACATACATACAGATGCACACATACAGATGCACACATAAATACAGATGCACATACATACAGATACACACATACAGATGCACATACATACAGATGCACACATACAGATGCACACATACATACAGATACACACATACAGATGCACACATACATACAGATGCACACATACAGATACACACATACAGATGCACATACATACAGATGCACATACATACAGATGCACACATACAGATACACACATACAGATGCACACATACATACAGATGCACACATACATACAGATACACACATACAGATGCACATACATACAGATGCACACATACATACAGATACACACATACAGATGCACACACATACAGATGCACACATACAGATGCATACATACAGATGCACACATACAGATGCACACATACAGATGCACACATACATACAGATATACACATACAGATACACACATACAGATGCACACATACATACAGATACACACATACAGATACACACATACAGATGCACACATACAGATGCACACATACAGATACACACATACAGATGCACACATATATACAGATACACACATACAGATGCACACATACAGATGCACACATACAGCTGCACACATACAGATGCACACATACATACAGATGCACACATACATACAGATACCCACATACAGATACACATACATACAGATGCACACATACAGATGCGCACATACATACAGATGCACACATACAGATGCACACATACAGATGCACACACACAGATGCACACATACAGATGCACATACATACAGATGCACACATACATACAGATACACACATACAGATGCACATACATACAGATGCACACATACATACAGATGCAAACATACAGATGCACATACATACAGATGCACACATACAGATGCGCACATACATACAGATGTACACATACAGATACACACATACAGATGCACACATACATAAAGATACACACATACAGATGCACATACATACAGATGCACACATACAGATGCACACATACATACAGATACACACAAACAGATGCACACATACATACAGATACACACATACAGATGCACATACATACAGATGCATCATACAGATGCACACATACATACAGATGCACACATACAGATGCACACATACATACAGATACACACATACAGATGCACATACATACATATGCACACATACAGATGCGCACATACATACAGATGCACACATACATACAGATATGCACATACAGATGCACATACATACAGATGCACACATACAGATGCACACATACAGATGCACACATACATACAGATACACACATACAGATGCACATACATACAGATGCACACATACAGATGCGCACATACATACAGATGCACACATACAGATACACACATACAGATGCACATACATACAGATGCACAAATACAGATGCGCACATACAGATGCGCACATACATACAGATGCACACATACAGATACACACATACAGATGCGCACATACATACAGATGCACACATACAGATGCACACATACAGATGCACATACATACAGATGCACACATACAGATGCACATACATACAGATGCACACATACATACAGATGCACACATACAAATGCACACATACATACAGATGCACACATACATACAGATACACACATACAGATGCACACATACAGATGCACACATACATACAGATACACACATACAGATGCACACATACAGATGCACATACATACAGATGCACACATACAGATGCACATACATACAGATGCACACATACAGATGCACATACATACAGATGCACACATACAGATGCACACATACATACAGATGCACACATACAGATGCACACATACATACAGATGCACACATACAGATGCACATACATACAGATGCACACATACATACAGATGCACACATACAGATGCACATACATACAGATGCACACATACATACAGATGCACACATACAGATGCACATACATACAGATGCACACATACATACAGATGCACACATACAGATGCACATACATACAGTTGCACACATACATACAGATGCACACATACAGATGCACATACATACAGATGCACACATACATACATATGCACACATACAGATGCACATGCATACAGATGCACACATACATACAGATGCACACATACAGATTCACATACATACAGATACACATTCTGACATACGGAGCCCTGTATGTTAATTTAAGAGTTAGAATTAGAGTTGAAGGAGCCCACTACCCAAACGGTGAAGCAGACTAGCGAACGAGCGAGTGGGCAAACCATCTCGCCCCATACCAGCATGCTAGCCTTCACACCTCGATGACCGATGCTATGACGTATGATCGACGCCAGGAGCTGTGAGTGGACCACGCACCTGTTATGTGATTCGAGGAGCTATGATTGGAGCGCACACCATCACTCGCCTCCTGATTCGTTCCTACACCATCATTGTTTGGTATATAAGACCCGAGTTGTGGGCATTCAAATCAGTCTCATTTGGAGTTGGGGAAGGTGAACTTGCAGCTGGAGGAAGACGGGGTGAAGTATTATAATGGGATTGTGACTGTCAGTCAGATTATATAAATGTGTGTTAAGTGTGTTCGGTGTAAACACTTACGTTATGTTGGTTAGTGAGATATGTGATTGGGAATTAACGTGATGTGTTTAATGTGTGTAATGTGTTTAACTATTTAATTGGGAATTAACGTGAACACTACTATGTGTTTAACTATTTGATTGCGAATTAACGTTAACGCTACTATTATGTGTTTAACTATTTGATTGCGAATTAACGTTAACGCTACTATTATGTGCTTAACTATTTTAGTTGCCTAACTTGTGGACTAAAGCAACTCTTTAAGTAATTGGGTTATGATGAAAGTAATACTATTGTTTTATATTAATACTTACGAGTTCTTTCATTTTCTTTGAATTAAGCTTACATTGCTTAATGGTGCTTAGTACGGTGATGCTATTGTCTCGTATTAGTAATATCGCCTTAGACTAACATGGCTGTGTTAATATTACTTCTAGTGATTTCCTAAGCTGAAGAAAATTATTTTGCTTCAAAATATTATATTTTGCTTTTCATATTATTTGAGTGAGACCTGAATCGAATCTATGAAACGATCCTGTCACTTTATTTACTCATAATCAAACCTCAATGTTACGTGGTTAAGAGATACATTTAACTAATTATTAAATATATATCTAACTTTTTATGTGACTTTGATATAACCCTGATGATAATAATAATATAATACTATTAACGTAAGACAAGAACCAAGAATAATTAAATTAAATATAAATAAAAGGACATATAAGAAAACTATCTATTCATTTCAAAAAGGGTAAGAGACGGAAATATTCTTACTTTAATATTTATCTTTCAAGACTTTTATAAAATTAATAGTCCTTCTTTAGCTATAACTTATTCGGTTCATAACCATAGCCTACTAAGCTTCGGTTAAATAATAATTCTTTATAAATACTACATGACTTTCATTAGTTTCAGTATTTTTCATAATTAAAGAGTATCAGTCAATAAAGGATACTAAGTCCTAAGATCCAAAAGGAAAGGAAGCAACAACAGGAAATTATTTTATTAGATTTTACTTTTGTTTTGCCTTCAGCTGACTGATACCTTAATATATATCTCTGTGCTATCTAGATTCATCAAGTTAACCACTTGAGGATCAAGATACGTAACAGAAGAGTGGCGACCTTGCCAGGATTCGTTTCATACAGTTTCACTCAGTTTCATTAACGTTTCACTACTTAACAATCAAATATTAATCATGCCTCAACTAATTAATAACGAAGATGCTCGAGTTTTCATAGAATCAGAACCCACAGCCCCTGATATTGACTGTCTGTCAAAATCCGAACTGAAAGTGCTTGCCTCACATCTCCAATTAACTGTCTCAAACATGTCCAAAGTAGAGGTGGCTCAGACCATAAAAACTCACCTGTTCCCTGTAGAAGGCGGGGAGGGTGACGGAGCAGTTGGTGGGATCCCTAGTAAACTTAGCCAACTTGATGAACAATTGCCACCTGGTTTGACCGGTGATCAAGTACTGGAACTAGCCAGAATAAAGACCGAACAAACCAGACTAAATGCCGAAGCAAATGCCGAACAAGCCAGACTAAAAATAGAACTAGCCAGAATAAATACCGAAGAAGCTAGCATAAAAGCCAGAGCAACGACCGAACAATGAATATCAATATCGTACGGCTCAACTAAATGTCAATACAAATGCTCCCGTAATTGCTCCCCCTCTGGGATTGACTATGACTAGTGTCATTCCACCTTTCACTGAGGATAATGTGCAGGATTTCTTTGTTTTGTTTGAGGAAGTTGCTGGAGGTATGAAGTGGACAAGAGATCAATGGCCTTTTATGTTACAAACTGTTTTGACAGGGCAGGCTCGAGCCACGTATTTGTCAGAAGTAGCAGAAGTTAGGCAGGATTATGACAATCTCAAAGAAGCTATCTTAAAAACCTATCAATTGCAGCCTGAGGCTTACAGGCAATCTTTCCGTAAAAACCAGAAGAAAGTAGAAGAAACCCATAAGGTATTTGCCAGGACCATGACTAAAACTTTCAATCATTGGGTCAAGAGTAAGAAAGTCACAAGCTACAACGATCTGAAGGAGTTGGTCCTGTTAGAAAATTTCCTATGGAAAATTGATTCTTCTGTATCCTATCATTTAAAGGGGAAAAAGGTAGATTGTCTTGCTGACGCCGCTGACATGGCTGACACATACGTGCTCAACAACAAATTTCGTGGAAAGAAGCCCTACGATAATTCTAGCTCTAATTTTAAGTATCCCAATCACAAATCTGACCGACCCCGTCACAAGCCTATAACGTCTTCCCCAGCTAGCCAAAATAGAAATGTGCCCCCAACTAAAAATGCGACTCAGGGCAATGGTAACAGAGGTGGGCCCCAAACTAATAGTAATGCTCAAAGAGGGAACTTTCCCGTATCCCCTAAAGTATGTACTTTTTGTGGCATGAGAGGCCACCTAGCTTATCAGTGCTGGGCCAAGGAAAAAACCGAGAGATCGGGGCAGACAGTTGCCGCCGTATCTCAAATTCCATGTGTGCCTTTAATGCAGGGCTCCCGACAGAAGGAGTACCTAGCACCAAATGTTCCTTTAATGCAGGACTCCCGACAGAAGGAGTACCTAGCACCAAAAGTTCCTTTAATGCAGGACTCTCGACAGAAGGAGTACCTAGCAGCTAACGTAAATCATCTAGACAGGGGTGTAGTAGCATGTGTGGTGCAACCCACAAGGGTTAAACCAATAATAATTTCACCATCAGTGCAGGACAGTTACCGTCCCTTTATTTCATCTGGCAACGTGAGATTAAATGGTTGCATGCATGAGGTAAAAATTCTGAGAGACACAGGTTCTACTAGCACCCTCATGGTGAATCCTTACACTGAGTGCCCACCTGGCGAACCAGTTGTAATGAGAGGTGCTGGAGGCCAGTTTTATGCATACTTGGTAAAAGGCGAAATTGAATGTGAGTTACTACAGGGTGAGGCCACCATAGCTTTGTGTAGGTCCCAAGATATCCCTGTGCCTGGGGTAACACTCCTTTTGGGGAATGATGTAGCAGGTGAGAAGGTCCGACCAGACCCCATTTTGTCACTTTCCCCTGTTAACGAGCCACTAACCGGTGAGCTCGACAAGGAGTTGCCAACTGTTTTCCCTGTGTGTGCTGACAAACGTTCAATGTCTCAAGTAGCAGTTCCCTCAGACAGAAATATACCGAATGTAAGAGTTGATGAAAGGGATGATGAGAGTGTGAATGATGCTCCAACTGTGCCTGATGATGTGACTGAGTTGGATTTATCTGACACCTTTATGGCTCATCTTGACCCTAACGATGACCATGAAACCCCTCCAAATTGTCCTAGCGGCCTGGTAGAGCTACAGAGAGATGATAGTGAATGCAAGGAGTTAGCTGCCAGGTCCGTGAGTGAAGAGGAATGTGAGAAGGAGGGTGGTGAATGTTTCTACCTCAAAGGAGGAGTATTTTGGCGAAGATGGCGACCGCCACACAGACCAATCGATGACGGGGCTTGGGACGTCCATCAAGTAGTAGTCCCCAAACCTTGTCGTAAAGATATCATGGAAATGGCACATTGTATATCATTGGCAGGACACCTAGGTGTGAGAAAAACTCTAGACAGAATCAGATCCCACTTTTACTGGCCAGGAATGCGTGCAGATGTAGTGGAGTGTTGTAGAGTGTGTCACACTTGCCAGATGACAGGAAAACCCAATCAGAAGGTGCCTGTACATCCTCTGGTGCCCTTGCCCGTTTTCGAGAATCCTTTTACTCGGGTGGTAGTGGACATTGTAGGCCCATTGCCTAAGACTTCCCAAGGTAACATTTATTTATTAACTATCATGGACATGGCAACTCGCTACCCAGAGGCTATACCCTTAAGGACTACCTCTGCTCCAACTGTAATCAAGGAACTGCTCAAATTTTTCACCAGAATGGGTTTCCTCCATGAGGTGCAAAGTGATCAAGGAACTAATTTTACCTCTAACATTTTCCAGCAGTCCCTGAAGGAGTTGGGTATCGAGCATGTAAAGTCTAGCACCTACCACCCAGAGAGTCAAGGGGTTCTCGAACGATATCATCAGACATTAAAGGGAATGTTACGTAAGTATTGTACAGAGACCGGAGTTGAGTGGGATAAGGGGGTACCTTTTCTTTTATTTGCTACTCGTGAGGTTCCAACTGAATCCCTGGGTTTTTCCCCTAATGAGCTAGTTTTCGGTCACCAGGTAAGAGGTCCTTTGCAACTATTGCAGGATAGCCTAGTTGGCCAGGAGGGGAACCAAAACCTCCTCAAGTATGTTTCAGATTTCAAAACCCGGCTGAGATCCTCATGTGAGTTTGCCGCTCAAAACTTGACAGTGGCTAAAAGCTCCATGAAGAAATGGTATGACAGAAAAGCCCGTGAGAGGGAGTTTAAGCCTGGTGATGAGGTTTTGGTCCTGCTCCCCCTTTTTGGCCAACCTTTATCTGCCAAGTTCAGGGGCCCATATAAGATCATTCGGAGGGTGAGCATTACCGATTATCTAGTCACTACCCCAGACAGGAGAAAGCCCACGCAAGTATTCCATATAAATATGTTGAAGCCCTACCATAGGTCCCCTGATTCCTCTCCTCCAGATTCTCCCACTGTGGCAGTGAATGTCAGGACCTGTGAGCAGCCTGGTGCGGACAAAGTCTTCAGTTCTCTTACTGACCCGCAACAGACTGTTCCAGAGCCTGAAGGTATCCATGCAGACTTTGACTTGTCATGTAGCCTATCCAACTTTCAGTATAATTCAGTGGCTTTGAGGGAATTACCATCTAAACTATGTCATCTTCCTTCTGATCAAGCGAACCAACTAATCTCTGTTTTATCTCAGTCTCCCAGTGTGTTCCGTGATACTCCGGGGCTCACTTCTTTGGCCATGCACGACATCGACGTAGGGGATGCAACTCCCATTAAACTATCCCCCTACCGTGTCTCGCCACAACGCAGGAGTATACTGCAGGTCGAGCTTGACTTAAATTTTTCAAACCAGCTGATCACAAGGGCCTTCAGCCAGTGGAGTAGTCCGGTCATACTTGTGCCGAAGCCAGACGGGAGCCATGGGTTTTGTAGGGACTATAGGCAAGTCAATGCTGTCACAAAGAACGATACCTACCCACTGCCACGGATCAAAGATTGCATTTCCCTGGTTGGCCTCATGCAGCAGTAAGTATAATTTAATGAGAGGATTTTGGCAATTGGCTCTCCCTTGTAGCGAGGTAAATATCATGCTTTTGTAGTGCGCTTTTAAGCCTTCAGCTGTGAGATGCCTTGCAGTTCGAATAACGCTCCAGCTACGTTCCGGCTATGTTCTGATGTGGTACCTGGAGACGTTGCCTACGTTGGGTGATATCCTTATTATATCCTCATTATAATCTTGCTGTTGCCAATCTGGTGGTGAATCTATTTATGTATTATGTTTAATATTATGTACTATACTCCTTAAACTCTTTTCTAGGGGGGAGGTCTGACATACGGAGCCCTGTATGTTAATTTAAGAGTTAGAATTAGAGTTGAAGGAGCCCACTACCCAAACGGTGAAGCAGACTAGCGAACGAGCGAGTGGGCAAACCATCTCGCCCCATACCAGCATGCTAGCCTTCACACCTCGATGACCGATGCTATGACGTATGATCGACGCCAGGAGCTGTGAGTGGACCACGCACCTGTTATGTGATTCGAGGAGCTATGATTGGAGCGCACACCATCACTCGCCTCCTGATTCGTTCCTACACCATCATTGTTTGGTATATAAGACCCGAGTTGTGGGCATTCAAATCAGTCCCATTTGGAGTTGGGGAAGGTGAACTTGCAGCTGGAGGAAGACGGGGTGAAGTATTATAATGGGATTGTGACTGTCAGTCAGATTATATAAATGTGTGTTAAGTGTGTTCGGTGTAAACACTTACGTTATGTTGGTTAGTGAGATATGTGATTGGGAATTAACGTGATGTGTTTAATGTGTGTAATGTGTTTAACTATTTAATTGGGAATTAACGTGAACACTACTATTATGTGTTTAACTATTTGATTGCGAATTAACGTTAACGCTACTATTATGTGTTTAACTATTTGATTGCGAATTAACGTTAACGCTACTATTATGTGCTTAACTATTTTAGTTGCCTAACTTGTGGACTAAAGCAACTCTTTAAGTAATTGGGTTATGATGAAAGTAATACTATTGTTTTATATTAATACTTACGAGTTCTTTCATTTTCTTTGAATTAAGCTTACATTGCTTAATGGTGCTTAGTACGGTGATGCCATTGTCTCGTATTAGTAATATCGCCTTAGACTAACATGGCTGTGTTAATATTACTTCTAGTGATTTCCTAAGCTGAAGAAAATTATTTTGCTTCAAAATATTATATTTTGCTTTTCATATTATTTGAGTGAGACCTGAATCGAATCTATGAAACGATCCTGTCACTTTATTTACTCATAATCAAACCTCAATGTTACGTGGTTAAGAGATACATTTAACTAATTATTAAATATATATCTAACTTTTTATGTGACTTTGATATAAACCCTGATGATAATAATAATATAATACTATTAACGTAAGACAAGAACCAAGAATAATTAAATTAAATATAAATAAAAGGACATATAAGAAAACTATCTATTCATTTCAAAAAGGGTAAGAGACGGAAATATTCTTACTTTAATATTTATCTTTCAAGACTTTTATAAAATTAATAGTCCTTCTTTAGCTATAACTTATTCGGTTCATAACCATAGCCTACTAAGCTTCGGTTAAAAAATAATTCTTTATAAATACTACATGACTTTCATTAGTTTCAGTATTTTTCATAATTAAAGAGTATCAGTCAATAAAGGATACTAAGTCCTAAGATCCAAAAGGAAAGGAAGCAACAACAGGAAATTATTTTATTAGATTTTACTTTTGTTTTGCCTTCAGCTGACTGATACCTTAATATATATCTCTGTGCTATCTAGATTCATCAAGTTAACCACTTGAGGATCAAGATACGTAACAACATACAGATGCACATATACAGATGCACATACATACAGATACACACATACAGATGCACACATACAGATGCACATACATACAGATGCACATACATACAGATGCACACAGCCTCTCTTCTCTCTCTTTCCCTCCCTGACCTTGGTAATGCAGTTAAGGGAGCCCACCTCACATTTTTTCTCTTTCTCTCCCTCTCTCTTTGGCTTGTATCCATTCGGCCCCATTCAGCCTACTGTTTTAAGAAGTTTATCCCCATCCAGGTGTCAATATTTTCCTGGTGAGCGGTAGCGAGCCAGCATATTTATATTTTTGTTTTGACAGCAAGCTAAATTTGTAAATTTTTCGATAGCAAAATTTCTCCGGCGAAGCCGGATGTCTCCACACAAGAAATCGACACCTGGATGGGGATAAACGTCTTAAAACAGTCGGCTTAATGGGACCGAATGGATACAAGCCTGGGAAAGAGAGAACAGGAGAGAAAGATTAAAAAAGCCGGTGACCCTCCTTAACGAGAGCTAACTGAAGCAAGTGATCTTCTTGGAGGACTGAATAAACTGATAATTAAATTTTGAAAAGTTGACTCGTTCCGTACCCTTGGGATCAGTATCTAACTTTGAGAGAGAGAGAGAGAGAGAGAGAGAGACAGAGAGAGAGAGAGAGAGAGAGAGAGATATTACACAGGAGTACAAAGGAAATCAAGCCACAACAGGTCTAGTGACCCCTCTAGGCTGCTTGTCCTCCAAAACACTGAGGATCAAGTGTCCAAACAGTGGCTTAGAGTGGGTAAGGGAAAACTGGAAAGGGAACTACTGCCCTGGCACTACTGTCCGTGACAGGATTAGGAAGTTAGTAAGGGACAGATGGGTTAGTAACATAACACAGTTATAAGTGATCTTTCCTATATCTGGGAAAAAGAGAGTAACGTCTTAGTAATATATATACGCAATAATCCTTGATGAATCTGAGGGGGGAATAAAATAAAGTTATGCATTTACAAACGCTGTCAGTCACGGGTTTGATGCAAGATATCTCTCTCTCTCTCTCTCTCTCTCTCTCTCTCTCTCTCTCTCTCTCTCTCTCTCTCTCTCATACCATTGTTTACCTGTCCTCTCGTGTTCTTTATTGTTCTTGTATGTTTCCTTACTGCACTTCATCCTCCTCTGATGTTTTCCCTTGTCTGCTTTGCCTTCCTCCTTTGCATCTTCCTTTTCCTTCCTTCATGAATATTTATCACCCTTATTCTTATTACTTTGATTGTTACCATCAACGTAATCATGAACGTATATAATATTATTTGTTTTACTCTAAAACTGAATACAAATGTTCTCTGTAGGAGCTGAAATTTGCTGTATATCTCACTTTCTCTCTTAATAATGTGGTGATGGTGGAACTAAAGCAGGCCATAAATAATATTTTAAGACAATGGGAAGGGCGAATTAGGAGAGTGGCTCTATATTCTGTTTAGCGAGATCCTGTGTGTGTGTGTGTGCATGTGTGTGAGAGAGGGAGAGAGCGCCTGTTCACGAGACTGGCAGTATCTTAGCGTGGGTGTGTTTGTGTGGGTGTGTGTGTGTGTGTGTGATAATTAGTGCTTTTTAAATGACTACGCCTATTATTCTTTATATATTTTGTTCTATATTGAAAATTAGCAGTATGGTAAATTCTTCGAGAACCAGATAGTATTTACTTACATGTTAGGTAAAAATAAATGAGTTTCTCGATGTGTGTAAGCACCTCTGATGGGCCCTTAATGTCATATTCTTAGTTCTGCCATGTAGAGCTCCTAAATCCGGGAAAATATACATCGTCATTGATTTCTTAAATAAACAAGCGTGCACAGTGACCGGCGGTGACTAATGCACACTATTCAAAAGTAATTAAAATATCTGACCAACACTATTTTGAAGTTGCCCTTTTGCTTTTTCTGTATTTAATTGGACTGCTCCATTTCAGCTCGGCATGCCAACGAACATGCATCAACATTGCTGGATTAAGGGGGGTCACCTGTTTTTGTTCTGTCCTTTTCTATCTTTCTCTGGCTTGTATCCATTTGGCCCCATTCAGCCTACTGTGTTAAGACGTTTATCCTCATCCAAGTGTAATTTTTTTTACTGGTGAGCGGTAGCGAGCCAGCATATTTTTTATTTTTGTTTGACAGCAGGCTAAATTTCTACATTTTTCGATAGAAAAATTTCTCCGCCGAAGCCGGATTTCTTCATATAATGCTGGCTCGCTATCGCTCGCCAGGAAGAAATCGACACCTAGAGGGGGATAAACGTCTTAAAATAGTTGGCTGAATGGGGCCAAATGGATACAAGCCAGAGAAAGAGAGAAAAGGACAGAAATAACAAAACACAGGTCACCTCCTTAATATAGTAAATTCGATACCCTATTGTCGAACACACGGTGGCAGGGGTGGAGTAAGGGTTCCTATTGTCGAACACACGGTGGCAGGGGTGGAGTAAGGGTTCCTATTGTCGAACACACGGTGGCAGGGGTGGAGTAAGGGTTCCTATTCCTGTTTGTTACGTAGCTAATTGGAAATCTTAACTTTACACAGAATATTCAGGAAATTATTTAACCATTTATTGAATTGGTCCTGTAATACTGTATATTAGCCTGATAGAAGTACAGTAGAGTAGTTGTGAAAAGTTATGAAGTGATAGAAGTACAGTAGAGTAGTTGTGAACAGTTATGAAGTGATAGAAGTTGTGAAAAGTTATGAAGTGATAGAAGTTGTGAAAAGTTATGAAGTGATAGAAGTACAGTAGACTAGTTGTGAACAGTTATGAAGTGATAGAAGTACAGTAGAGTAGTTGTGAAAAGTTATGAAATGTTTTAAAATTTAATACTCTTGCTGTCATAATATATTGAATTTGTTTGTAAAGTTGAGATTTTTAATGGAAAAATATATCTGATATCCTTACTGTGGATTCTAAATAGATCGCCAGTTCATTGGCGATTGATCTTAGATTATTATATGATACCGATCCATCTCCTAACATACTGTAAGTCAACAATCTGAGCATCATATTTAAGTCTATCTATCTATCTATTGCCTGACTCCGTGATCTCCGAAGGTGTGGCCACGAACGAAACGCCCCCATGCACCTCTGTCCCCAGTCAGTCGACGCCCCTCCCCCCATCCAGCACCGCCTTCATTCATATACTTCTTCACTCCATTCTTCCATATCTCTTTCAGTTTACATCTCCCTCTCTGTCCTTTCATCTTGCTCTCGTACACCCTCTTAGTCATTCTCTCGTCTCCCTTATATTCCATATGACCGAACCATCTCAAGGTGTTCCTTTTCACACTTTCCAGCACCTCTACCTCCACACCACACCTCCCTTTTACTTCCTCATTTGTCTGTCTATCCCTCCATGTAACTCCA
This sequence comes from Paralithodes platypus, assembly GCA_032716605.1. NCBI lineage: Eukaryota > Metazoa > Arthropoda > Malacostraca > Decapoda > Lithodidae > Paralithodes > Paralithodes platypus. The sequence goes on along the minus strand of CM064501.1, from coordinate 35,772,175 downwards.
CACGCAATTCTCAAGTAACTCATTTCCACCCCTCTCACTCTTGGTCTGAATCTCTCCACCAATGTCCATGTTTTGCTTCCGTAAGTCAGTGTCAGTGTCGGGATTAACACACTGTCACGCAAGGACTTTTTCACTTCCATGCTGACCACCCTATTTCTTGTTACTGCTTTCAGCGTTCCTACAATCCTCTTCCCCTGTTGCACCCTCTCCCGCACTTCTTCATCCATACTCCCATCTTTACTCAGCAGACTGCCCAGATACTTAAATGAGCTGATAATCTTCATAGCCTGACCGTTCAACTTTACCTCACACTCTGTGGCTTCACTCCTTTCGAAGATCATAACCTTGCTCTTCCCCGCATTTACCTTCAGATTCCGTTTTTCGCACACTGTTCCAAACATATTTACCAGGCCTTGCAACTCCCATTTATTCTTGCTCATCAGAATTGTATCATCGGCAAACAGCAGTACAGGCAATTTCCACTCATTTCCCTCCCTTATCAGAGGTACACCACCATCCACTGCTCAGTGCTCTTCTTGTATTTCTTTCATGACTCCATCCATATATACATTAAACAACCACTGGGACATCACATACTCCTGTTCCAACCCAACATTCAGATCAAAGAACTCACTCTGCTCATTCTCCACACGTACTGCCGCCTTTGCACCCTCATACATGTTCTTCACTGTTTTCAGCAACTTGCCATCTACTCCGTATATTCTAAGTACTTTCCACAAACCTTCTCTATCCACTCTGTCATTGGCCTTCTCCAAGTCCATAAAGGCAGCATACAGCATTTGTTCCTTCTCCAGATATTTCTCCACAACACATTTCAGGGTAAAAATCTGATCTACACATCCTCTTCCCTTCGTAAAGCTGCCCTGCTTGTCACCAATCCATTTATCCGTTCTCGCTCTCACTCTCTCAATCACTACCCTACTGTACACCTTCCCTACTACACTTAGAAGACATATTCCTCGCTGGTTACCAAACACTCCTCTTTCCCCTTTACCCTTATATAGGGGGACTATTATGCCTGTCTTCCAGTCATCAGGTGCACTCCCCTTCTTCTATGCTAGTTTACACATTTTCCATACCCATTCGATCATGTTTAAGTACTGTCTCTATTTACCCACTTCTGTACGCGATGTCTTTTAATTTTTCTAATTATATTTAGACGATTCTGTGCAGTATAAAAATGATCTGTGGTAGTAAAAAGGATTAAGTGAGATAGTTCGAATGCTGGTAATTGCTAGAAGTCCTTCCTAAGCTGAATACAATAATGTTTATCATCTAAGAGGACGTCACCAGTACAGAAGGGTTTAACCCGTTCAGTACCGGTGGCGTCCATTTAACTTTATTCTAACTAGTATTAGACGAATTTATTCAGTTTAATAAGGGCCTCCAGAAATTAACAGGCTTCAAACTATCTCAACCAACCTTTTTGACGCCCCTACATCCTTCCTAAGCTGCATATTATTGTCTAAATATAGCTAGAATAAAATATAACACACGTCGCTGGTACTCAAAGGGTTAATATACCGTAGTTCTGGCTCCAACATAACGAAGACATTGAAGAATGTATTGAGTACCGGTAACTGTTTCGGGAACCTGACGATATTGGCAGTTCCCTTAAGGATGAATAAGTGTTTAAGGGGGTAGTAGTCGCTTTTCATGGACCCCCTTCTCCCTCATGTTTAGCACATTAGTTTTGAAAATTGATGACGTCCGTTCCGTTAGTTTGGCGGTTTTAAGACCTTTCGCCTCATTTCTTTGTCAATATTAAGAACTTTCGTGCCTTTTAGGTGTTGATTTTATCCTGGCGAGCGAGAGCGAGCCTGTAATTTTAGAAGGAATCGGCCTTCGGCCGGGACATTTTTTCTACCGAACAATTTACAAAGTTATCTTGAAAGGGAGTCTAGGGGGTGTTTTTTAAGCTTGATAAAGGCCTAGAGAGGAAGCTCAAAAGGTATATAAATATATAAAGACATAGACCAAGAAAAACAAGCACTACCCCCTTAAGACAGGGAAGTGGGGGGAGGGGGGGGGGGAGGGAGTGGTAAAACCTGTCAATTAGATACCATGACCCATTCCTTCTTTATATTCTGGCTAATATTAAGCGATTATATTATGCTTAGAGATGGTGTAGCTGAGTTAATTAAAAGGGGGTCGCCGGTTTTGTTATGTATCTTTCTCTCCTTTTCTCTCTTTCCCTGGCTTGTATCCATTCGGCTCCGTTCAGCCTACTGTTTTAAGACGTTTATCCCCATCCAGGTGTCGATTTTTTCCTGGCGAGCGATAGCTTCGCCGGAGACATTTTTCTATTGAAAAAGTACAAGCTTAGCCTGCTGTCAGAAATATATTTTTTAATATGTTGGCTCGCTATCGCTTGCCAGGATAAAAATCGACACCTGGATGGGGGTAAACGACTTAAAACAGTAAGCTGAATGGGGCCAAATGGATACAAGCCAGAGAGAGAAAAAAAGCGAGGTGGGTTCCCTTAAGCGATTATATTATGCTTAGAGATAGTGTAGCTGAATTAATTATAGGGTAAATAGTGTTAATTAAAGGGTAAATAGAGTTAATGAAAGGGTAAATAGAGTTAATTAAAGGGTAAATAGAGTTAATGAAAGGGTAAATAGAGTTAATGAAAGGGTAAATAGAGTTAATGAAAGGGTAAATAGAGTCCAAGTCAAACCCTTCGATTCCAGAGGATGTCCTAGGGTGAACAAACTCATATCATGCCGTAGCATAGATAAGGAAACTAGTCTTCGGTTATCAGGTACGCTCGGATACCATAGTCTCTACCCCACTCATAAATATTCCGGGACTGCACCTATTTTTAATTATGGAAGTACTGTATATCTCTGGAACCGAATTGATGAATATATTTATGAATATATTTTTGTATACATGATCTACAAAACTATATTCAAATATTAAGGGGAGGTTTTTAGTTGATTCCCTAGACTTCCATCAAGGTTAAAATTACTCCCCCTAGACCACCTTTCAAGATAAATTTGTACATTTTTCGGTAGAAAAATGTCCCGGCCGAAGGCCGATTCCCCTTAAATTACAGGCTCGCTATCGCTCGCCAGGAAAAAATCGACACCTAAATGGCACGAATGGTCTTAAAATTGACAGAAATGGGGCAAAAGTTCTTAAAATCGCCAAACTAATGGGGCGAACGTCTTAAAATATCAAAAGCAATGGGGCTAAACATGAGAGAGAAAGGGGTCAAGAAAAAAATCCCTCAAGTGGAAATCTCCCCTTAATCCAGATAGTTATAATTGCATAAAGACAAATATAGGGGGTCTCCGAATGTGTATGAGTGGGCCAGAGACTATGGTATCCGAGTGTACCAGACAAGCAATGATGTACGGTACGTCGTACCGTATATTTAGATTTCAGTAAAGCTTTCGACAGAGTCCCCCATGAGAGATTGATGAGAAAGGTTGAGGCGCATGGAATAGGTGGGGCGTTGTTGGGATGGATTAGGTCATGGCTAATTGGTAGGAAGCAGAGAGTCAGCATAAATGGTACGAAGTCAGAATGGGGAGCAGTCAAAAGTGGTGTCCCCCAGGGATCTGTATTAGGTCCTCTGTTGTTTGTTATATACATAAATGACCTTGATTTAGGTATAACTAGTAGGATAAGTAAATTTGCAGACGATACCAAAATGGGGAGAACAATTGATTCAGATAGAGATATAGAGTGCCTCCAAAGGGATCTAGATACCTTACACGAATGGTCAGTAAATTGGCAGATGAAATTTAACATTGACAAATGCAAGGTATTAAAGATAGGGAAGATGCATACAAATGTTAAATATAAACTAGCTAATGTGGAATTAGAAAACTCGAATTGTGAGAAAGATCTAGGTGTGTTTGTTAGCAATGATTTGAAGCCTAGACAACAGTGTATAAGCGTTCGAAACAAGGCAAACAGGATTCTCGGGTTCATCTCAAGGAGTGTGAGTAACAGAACTGCTGATGTTATCTTAAAACTTTACTTGTCATTAGTGAGACCCCATATGGATTATGCTGTTCAATTTTGGTGTCCTTATTACAGAATGGACATAGATTCATTGGAGAGAGTACAACGTAGAATGACAAAAATGATCCATAATATTATAAATCTTCCGTATAAAGAAAGGTTGAAGAAATTAGGCTTACATTCGTTAGAGAGACGCAGAGTTAGAGGGGATATGATAGAGGTGTTCAAGTGGGTTAGTGGGATTAACAAAGGGGACATGACAAATGTACTAAAGCTCAGTGATAGCGAAAGAACTCGTACCAATGGTTTCAAATTAGATAAATTTCGTTTCAGAAAAGATATAGGCAAATATTGGTTTGGTAACAGAGTTGTAGATGGGTGGAATGGACTACCAAGTGCTATAGTGGGATTAAAAACGATAGGGAGCTTTAAGATAAAATTTGATAAGCATATGGACGAGAAGGGTTGGGTGTGAAGGGGGATCAGCAGGGTTGGGCCAATCAGCGCTCTGCAGACCCCCGTAATCCTGCGTTAATCTCTAACCGTTTTGGTAAGATGATCCTCAGGGTATTAGAGTGTTGAGCCTATAATTGGGCTTTGTAATTGGGGTTGTGTGGGACAGGGATCTGCCTTGCTTAGGCCAATCGGCTTTCTGCAGACTCCCATTTTCTTATGTTCTTATGTTCTTATGTCGTTCTCGGGTGTCGGTGGAGTCGGTGGTGGCACTGAATATCGATTCGGGCAACCATGGGTAGCTCTCTCACAGTAAAATAGAATGATGCCCGTAGGAGAAATTATATAACTTTCAAATTGTTTACCCTTATGCAAATTAATAACATCAGTAGCAACGGCAATCGCTATAGTCAAGTTTTTTCCAGCTGATCGTAAATTGAATCTCTTATTAGCTGATTTCTCGATACTTAATGGAAATATATGAAACTACTATGGCTGTGTGTCGTATTAATGCCAAGTTTTCAGAATAACCATCATCTTTCGCTACAAAATCTACCTTATAGCCGAGTAACAGAGATAGAAACATGACAATTTACCCTCAGCTGGGAAAAAATGGACTATAGTAATACATTTATTGTCTTCGAAGCAAAAGGACGAAGTACATAGTCATAAAGCTAAAGTATCCATCAACGAAACGCTAGACACGGCTGATGATGATGAACCTGAAATATGCCTCCATAAACAGCGCTCGCTCGTGTTCGCCTTTCATCATCCTGACACACCCACTCCAATATGCACAGTGTACATTAGTTCACACACACACACACACACACACACACACCTACTCCAATATGCACAGTGTACATTAGTTCACACACACACACACACACACACACACACACACACACACACACACCTATCATATGCCTACCCTGCAACTGAATAAATTGTGCTTAAGGGGGCCACCTTGTTTTTTCCTCTCTTTCTCTCTGGGTTGTATCCATTCGGCCTCATTCAGCTTACTGTTTTAAGATGTTTATCCCCATACAGGCGAGCGGTAGCAAGCCAGCATATTATCTAAAATGTTTTTTGACAGTAGGCTAAATTTGTACATTTTTCTATACAAAAATGTCTCCGGCGAAGCCGGATTTCTTCATACAATTCTGGCTCGCTATCGCCCGCCAGGAAGAAATCGACACCTGGATGGACAGTAGGCTGAATGGGGCCGAATGATTCCAGAAGTCCGTAAGGTATATAGCGATAGTATAGAAAATAGGTTAAGTACGGTTACTATAAGTAGAAATGATGTGCTTAAGGAAATTGACAGACTGAAACCTCAGAAATCGCCTGGCCCCGATGAGGTATATGCCAGAGTATTAAAAGAATGCAGAGATGAGTTAAGTTACCCATTAACATTTCTTTTTAACAATTCATTAGAAACAGGTATAGTTCCAGAAGCTTGGAAACTTGCAAATGTAGTTCCGATTTTCAAAAAAGGTGATAAATCAATAGCATCCAATTACCGTCCCATTAGTCTCACTTCAATCATAGGAAAGCTACTAGAGTCAATTATTGCTAGAAAAATGAGAAACCACTTAGAAACATTTAACTTAATCAATTCTTCTCAGCATGGATTCACTCAGGGACGTTCTTGCCTTACTAATTTGCTTAGTTTTTTCTCAGAGGTATATGAAGCAGTAGATAATGACAAGGCATACGATATTATATTTATATTTCAGTAAAGCTTTCGACAGAGTCCCTCATGAGAGATTGATGAGAAAGGTTGAGGCACATGGAATAGGTGGGGCGTTGTTGGGATGGATTAGGTCATGGCTAATTGGTAGGAAACAGAGAGTCAGCATAATTGGTACCAAGTCAGAGTGGGGAGCAGTCAAAAGTGGTGTCCCCCAGGGATCGGTGTTAGGTCCCCTGTTGTTTCTTATATACATAAATGACCTAGATTTAGGTATAACTAGTAGGATAAGTAAATTCGCAGACGATACTAAAATGGGGAGATCAATTGACTCAGATAGCGATATAGAGTGCCTCCAAAGGGATCTAGATACCTTACATGAATGGTCAGTAAATTGGCAGATGAAGTTTAACATTGACAAATGCAAGGTATTAAAGATAGGGAAGATGCAAACAAATGTTAAATATAAACTAGCTAATTTAGAATTAGAAAATTCAGACTGCGAGAAAGATCTAGGTGTGTTTGTTAGCAATGATTTGAAACCTAGAAAACAGTGTATAGGCGTTCGTAATAAGGCAAACAGGATTCTCGGGTTCATCTCTAGGAGTGTGAGTAACAGAACTGCTGATGTTATCTTAAAACTTTACTTGTCATTAGTGAGACCCCATATGGATTATGCTGTCCAATTTTGGTGTCCTTATTACAGAATGGACATAGATTCATTGGAGAGAGTACAGCGTAGAATGACAAAAATGATCCATAATATTAGAAATCTTCCGTATGAAGAAAGGTTGAAGAAATTAGGTTTACATTCGTTAGAGAGACGCAGAGTTAGAGGGGATATGATAGAGGTGTTCAAGTGGGTTAGTGGGATTAACAAAGGGGACATGACAAATGTACTAAAGCTCAGTGATAGCGAAAGAACTCGTACCAATGGTTTCAAATTAGATAAATTTCGTTTCAGAAAAGATATAGGCAAATATTGGTTTGGTAACAGAGTTGTAGATGGGTGGAATGGACTACCAAGTGCTATAGTGGGATCTAAAACTGTAGGGAGCTTTAAGATAAAATTGGATAAGCATATGGACGAGAAGGGTTGGGTGTGAAGGGGGATCAGCCGGGTTGGGCCAATCAGCGCTCTGCAGACCCCCATAATCCTGCGTTAATCTCTAACCGTTTTGGTAAGATGATCCTCAGGGTATTAGAGTGTTGAGCCTATAATTGGGCTTTGTAATTGATTTGGGGTTGTGTGGGACAGGGATCTGCCTTGCTTAGGCCAATCGGCTTTCTGCAGACTCCCATTTTCTTATGTTCTTATGTTCTTATGAATGGATACAACCCAGAGAGAGAAAAAAAAAAAAAAACACAAAAAAAAAAACGGGTTGGGTCCCCTTAACGCCAACACACACACTTGTTTACCTTCACATGCCTGATTAATATACCTGTCATAAATCTGCGTATCCCATCAACACCACAATAATGATCACTCTTAACCCATGCTGTACCAGGGATGACCTTTTCATCATATTCTGGCAACTATTAGACGCTGTTATTCAGCTTAAGAAGGACCTCTAGCAATATTTAGGCGTCACACTATCTCAACCGACCCTTTTAACTACCACAGATCCTTCCTAAGCTGCATAATATCGTCTAAATATAGATTGAATACAATATAATACACGTCGCTGGTACTCAAAGGGTTAATTATTGTCTCCTGCCGTCAGAATTATCGGGCGATAAGGTGATTATGTCCATTTTGGTCGATTTGTTTCCCCTGCCGAGATGGTCAACATAACATAGCATAACATATCCTACTTCAAAATTAAGCAACTCAAAGCAACAAATCACAATTACACGTTCGGATAGATGCAATGTATGTAAACTTGGTCAAAAATGTATCTGCACCCTACCCTGATCATCTAGGGTGTACAGCTTGGTAGGGTTGGCATCTCTACCTGCAGCTATATCCATGTATACTATAGTCTATTCGTCATAAGTAGGCGATAAATCATTACCTCTAACCTTTGTAACTAAAAAACGACTAGAGTAATCGAGCTAATACTTCTACCATTTAGGAAGAGTCAGTCAAGGAATAGATGTGGAAATTTACAGCCAATTTGCTCTAGCTTTTTATGAGTTATGGAGGATAGAGATAATGAATTCTCGCCTACTTACAGCGAATAGACTATACCGTAGGCAGCGCCACGGTATTACTTGACAATAATCTGGACCCCTTAACTTCTTATAACTCGAAATGAATGAAAGCAATCGGGCTGACTTTTCTATCATTAAGGAAGAGTCCACCTGGAAATATGTGTGGATATTTACAACCAGTTTGCTCTAGTCCCTTTTTGAGTTACAGATAGGTCAGGGATCAAGTTTATTGTCAAGTTCGTTGGCGCTACCTATACCTAGGACATACAACCTATATTACCAAGCTGTACACACCAGATGATCAGGGTAGGGGTGCAGATACTTTGTTTAACCAAGTGTACAAAGTCTCTTAGATGAGAGACGGTGATGCTATTATGCTATATGGACGAACTGCCCCAACTGGATGGAATAGTAAAACCCGTGGTGACAAGAGCATTACTGATGCTCTGTATCTGCCTGGCTGACTCTCACTACCATTATTTATTTTAAGGGGACAGTGGCTGTTTGTTTGGTCTATTCATTAATGTATTCATATATTTTTTTAGTTTCCTCCCTAGACCTCCATCAAGCTTAAAAAAACACTCCTTAGACCCCTCTTCAAGATAGATTTGTACATTTTTCGATAGAAAAATGTCCCGGCCAAAGGCCGATTCCTCCTAAAATTACAGGCTCGCTATCGCTCGCCAGGAAAAATCGACACCTAAATGGCACGAAGGGTCCTAATATTGGCAAATAAATGGGGTGAAAGGCCATAAAATCCCTAAACTAATGGAACCAACGTCTTCAAATTTCAAAACTAGTGGTGCTAAACATTAAGTTATGAAGTAAAGATTTAGTGTTGACTGACGCTCACTGCATACTTTTCATCAGGAACAGTGGCGTAATGATTTGTTTTTGTTTTTTTGTGATATGTTTCAGAACTAATAAAATGCAAAAAGGTATAAAGTAGATACAATTATACTAAACAGAAGTTGACAGAATGTATATCAACACCATGTTTTTTTGTCCATGTGAATGAGACAAAAGGCCTCTAGCGAGTGCCTCCCCCAGATTTGTAAGAATGACAGGGCCAAAATCAAGGGACGTTCCAGCCAAATATGAGGAGGAGCACATTATTGACAACGTTTCGCATACAAGTTTATCACGTCTGATGAAGATGTATGTATTACGTATTCCCACAAAACCCAGCTACTGTACCTATGCTATAGTCTGTTCATTCTAGGTTGGGCAGAAATCGTAATCTCTAACCTCTCATAACTCAAAAAGGACTACAGTAATCGAGCTAATATGTCTAGCCAATAGGTAGACTTGGCTGGGGAATAGGTGTGGAAATTGACAGCTCATTTGTTCAAACCCTTTTTGAGTTACAGAGGTTAGAGGTTACGATTTCTGCCCAACCTAGAATTAACTGACTATAGTCATCTCGTGTTGACAGGTAAACCAGTGGTGTACTGGCATGGCGGAAATGTATACCTCACCTCGAAAAGCTATTTCATTTTCACTTGGTTTAAGGGGGATGACCTGCTTTATTTCTCTCTTTTTCTCTCTTTCTCTGGCTTGTATCCATTCGACCCCATTCAGCCAACTGTTTTAAGAAGTTTATCCTCATCCAGGTGTCGATTTTTTCCTGGCGAGCGGTAGCAAGCCAGCATATTTAAAACAAAAACAAATTACAGCAGGCTAAACTTATACATTTTTCGATAGAAAAAATTTCTCCATAAAATATATTCAGATATTTTCTATCGTCAATATTGGATTATAGATACATATTCTAAAATTATCGTTTTCCACTTATATAATACAGCTATCGGACCGAAAAAAATCACTCTCAGTCGGTTTAAGACCATAAATATTACTTTTTATGCACTTTATTATACGTACCTAAAACAATAAAAGGGTGTTCTTTAATGTTCAGGAAGAAAATAAAGATCAAAACCTAAAATTATTATCTTGAAAATGTATGCCCAACAAAAATTCCTTCTGTGAGAATTGAACGGATAATTTCAAAGTTATTTTCAGTGACAATTCTGTTTTCTTTAGCAGTGGGTTAATAGTATTTTTTATGATATTTCCATCGGTATCATAAAAGTTAATGCCCCATAAATATTTGATTTGATATGCATATTTGCATCCCTGTCATGCTAAGAGTAATCACGACAAAAATAGCTTAACTATATGTGCGTATTTAACCTATCTGGTCAACTATGCGACATTGAAAACAAGAACCAATTCTCTAACAATAACACTTGATTATGTACAAATATTTTCATATCCGTATAATATTAGTGACAGTTAAGACAGGAATATAAATACGATAGCTTATCATAGATTGTGTCTGGGACGATCATTTCTTGGCCACGTACACGGTGACGATATCCAAGCCTTTAGATGTTATTTTCAATGTTATATATATTTATTTCAATCATACATAGACACAAATTGCACTTAAAACCCACGATTACAGAAATATAAACGTCGGCTGTGTCTGACCTCCCCGCACCAAGGAAAAATCATTACTGGGAAACAATTACTTAGACCTTCGCTGTCACAATGTTTTTTGACTTACAGTGTTGTAAGTTATATCACGTAATTCCTTGTTTCTTCAGCTTCTCTCTGCCGGCGGAAGGGGCGATTAGCGCCTTTCGGTGAATTATACATAATATTTTACTAACGGAAGGCGCGAATCGCGCCTTGATGCATTTACAGTAGAGGGTGGTATGGGTAGACTCTGGTGCATCTTCTACTGAGTGAAAGGGTTAATTACATAAACTCGTTCATATAAAATATTTACTTAGTAACTCTGTTATACTGAATATCTTTAACTTAGAATCTCTATTAATAAATGTAAAACGTGCAACGCAATGCAGACCTAATATCACTATTAACACTTTGAGTATCACCGATGTGTGTAATATTTCACTCTAGCAAAATTTAGACGATATCTGCAGCTTAGGAAGGATTTGTGGTACGGTAGTTAAATGGATTGGTTGAGATAGTCTGAAGGTTTATAATTGCCAGAGGTCCTTCCTAAGCTGAATCAAATCTTCTAATAGTTGCCAGAATGCAATGAAAAGGACGTCCCTGGTACTGAATAGGTTAAATTCATGGAACATTCAGAATAAGTTCAATGAACAACCAAAGTGAGTTAAAAAATAAGCCAGAATAAGTTTGCAATTCTGTCTCATTTCAGGAATCTTCTGATCTTACTTTTGCTTAATTATTACATAACATGAATAAATGATCCTTCAACCTAAATGCAGATAGCAGTAGAATATAGTCTTGAAATATTGCTGATCAAAACTTGTTGGACAACACGCTCTTTGAGTTGCCCATGATCGTTCAACCAACAGTCCTCAATCATTCAATGGGTGCATGCGCCGTGACAGGCATAGCCACACTCACCTTCCGACTCCACTCCAAGGGATCCCCCCGGGCGAGTTCCAGACATCTGCCTGGCCCATATCAAGTATCCTATCGCAAGATAGGTCGACTTGCCTTAGCCTTGAGTTCGGTGGTCTTCCCTTAGGCCTCCTCCACTCAGGGTTGTCCTCTGTAGAGACCACATGGTGAGCAGGGTCAATATCAAGGAGGCAAACAACATGCCCATATTGCCGAAGTTAGCGTTCATAGACCATGCAACTAATATATCTTCTACCAGTTTCACGGAATAGTCGCTGGTTTGAGATGTAATCATGCCAGAGATAGCCCATGATCCAGCAAAAACATTTAGTACCAAAGGAATTGATGCGTCCTTTCAACTCACTGTTAAGTGTCAATGTCTCACATACATATAATACGACAGGGAGCACCAGTGTCTTGAAGATCCGCAGCTTCGTCCCTCTGCACAGGTATCTACAACAACGCCATATACTTTTGTTGAAATAATCCATAACCCCATATGCTAAGCTGAGGCAATGATTGACATCGTAGCCCGACTTCTCACTTTTATGGATCATGCTACTAAGATAAGTACAATTATCCAAGATCTTTAAGTTCTCAACACATGTATGAACAGATTGCATTGCATCATCCAAAAGTTCACCAAATGCTTGGACTTTGGTCTTAGTCAAAGAAACCTTTCAACCCAAAAGCTCTGATTCCTAATGTAGTATATCGAGGGCCAATCTGAGAACATCCAATGTCTCACTAAGATCACAGCATCATCTGCAAAATCAAGATCAATGATCTTGAAATTGTCGACGTCTGGTCCACAGCGATTCTTCCCAACTGTCTGGCCAAGTAACCAGTCCATACATGTGTTGAAAAGTGTAGGTGCTAGAACACACCCCTGTCTCACACCTGAATTCACAGGGATGAAGGAGGATGCTCACCCACCACACTTGACAGCACTCTCTGTTCCCTTATAAAATCCAGATACTAGGTCATCAATCACCGTGGGCATCCAGCGTAGCTGTAATAGTTCCCAGAGCATCTCTCAGTGCACTGAGCCAAATGCCTTATCGAGTCAACATAAACCACAAGCAGCCCTTTTTTTTTAACTCAAGTCACCGTTCCACGAGGACCTGGAGCACCAATATCCAGTCAATTGTTGACTTCTTGGGTCTCTCTTCTTATTGCAAGTGCCCTCGGATTCGCATTAGTAGAATATGGGCAAAGACCTTGCCTAGCACTCTTAGTAGTGTGATACCACGGTAGCCTTAACAGTCCTGTCCGTCCCCTTTCTCTTTGCAGATAGGGGTAACCAGACACCTTTTCCATTCAAGAGGCATAGTACCTGTCTGCCATACAGCTCTCAGGACCGTTAGTAACCCGTAGGCCATTGGTCTCATCCTCAACTTTCAATAGTTCTCCAAGAATGCCACAAATACCAGGAGCCTTCCCACTCTTCATCTTAGTCACAGCCTCCCTTACCTCGGCAAGGGAGGGAGGGTCTTCATTAATTGGCGGGTCAAGGACTGGTGGTTTGACATCCACTGGATGAAGCTGTCCGTTGGGGGAATTATTGGTCATGTACAACTGCTCAAAGTACTCAGCCCAGCAGGCTCTACACTCATCATCTGGGCTGTTCGACCCACAGCCCAACTATTATTGGCGTTGGTCATGAATATCTAGATTGTATATATTAACTTTTCTTTAAGAAAGACAATTCTAGCATGCACTATATATTCCCGTTTGGCATGATTCGATATTCGATATTCGAGAGGCAGTACCTGTAACAGTTTATTGCGAGTTAATGAATATTTGTTTTTATTAAACACTGAGAAAAGCATTGACGTTGGAGCAAATAAACAGTTATAAGTGTGTGTGTGTGTGTGTGTGTATTATATATATATATATATATATATACCGGTACAACGTCTGTAATGATGTTTGTAATCTTGAGTGGAATCTCATACTAAGATCTCATTACCCGGTTTCAGCTCTCAACAATTCCCTTCTTGGTATCCTTCGCAAAAGAGTTCCATCAAAAACAATTAAGTCTTGTATGAGGGATAAAGCATGGTTTAATGATGACTGCAAGCGTGCATTTGATGACAAACAGGCTGCATATCGTCTATGGAGGTGTAATCAAACCCCCTTGCATTGGGAAAATTATGTTTTTAAAAGGGCAGCTGCGCAGAGAGTTTATGATGGTGCTGAGAGGGATTATAACTCCCATCTTCAGGATGTTCTGGCAGGAGTTACACAGCCTCATAAATGGTGGTCCGCTTTGAAGTCCTCTTTATTTGGAATAGATTCCTCCATGCCTCCTCTTTGTGATTCTGATGGCTCCATCTCTTTTGATCCATTATCGAAGGCCAATATCCTATCTAATATTTGTATTAATAAGCAGAGTAATCAGGAATTGTCTTTGCCATTGACATGATTCCCTAGACCCAACCTCAATTCAATGGCATTCAAATCAGCTGAACTGAAAAGGTGCTTACTGGATCTTGATACCTATGGTGGCACAGACCCGGATGGGTTTTTCACTCTCTTTTTTTAAAAAGGTTGTAGTGGTCTTGGCACCTAATTTGGCCGTGGTGTTTAGGTTGCTTTTCCTCTTTGCTGGCGTAAGACTAGTATCACTCCTATTCGAAAGAAAAATACTGCCTCATCATCTCCTTATGACTATCTCCCTATCTCCATTACGCCTATCCTATCCAAGCTCTATGAGAGGCTTTTGTCCAGATGCCTTTCCTCTTATTGTAATAGTCATAATTTGATACCAAACTCACAGTTTGGTTTTCGTAAGGGACTGGGTACATGTGATGCGCTTCTGACACTCACCCATGACTTGCAATCTTCATTGGACCAGGGACATGAGTCTCGTGTCGTGGCTATTGACTTTAGTTCTGCTTTTGACTTAGTCAACCATAAAGCACTTCTGTATAAGTTACAGGTCATCGGTATTGGTGGCAATTTTTTAAGGATCTTTGAAGATTTTTTGACGAAAAGATCTCAGTCTGTGGTCATTGATGGGTGTCATTCCCCTTCTTTTACTGTTGTTTTGGCATTCCACAAGGCAGTGTCCTTGGGCCTTTGCTTTTTATTATTTTTACTGCTGACCTGTGTTCCGAGCTTGAAAATAAACTAATCTCCTATGCCGATGATACAACTTTATATGCGTCAATTCCATCACCAATTGATCGACACGAAATTGCTACTGCTCTGAATAGGGACTTAGCCAAAATTACATCATAGTGTGAACTTTGGGGTATGAACCTTAATGCTAGTAAAACACACTCCATTATCATCAGCAGATCTCGTACCTTGGATCCTCCCCATCCTTATCTACAAGTTTCTGGTGAGCAAATTGAGAATGTGGATACTCTGCGTTTGTTAGGAGTTACTCTTGATCCCAAACTTACTTTTGAAAAGCATATTCGTTCTTTCTCCTCTTCCATTTCCCCCAAAATTGGTCTGCTTCGCAAGTGTTGTAAAACGTTTGCTTGCGATGCCACAGTTATCAAGTCTTTTTATGCTTTTATTTTGCCACAATTCGAGTACTGCTCACCTGTCTGGTTGTCAGCAGCTGACTGCCACCTCAAGTTGCTTGACAGGTCACTAAATTCTATCAGTTTTATTCTACCTCATTTGTCTCTTGAACTGTGTCATCGACTTAAAGTTGGTGCCCTTAGTCTTTTATTTAAAGTTTTTAACAACCTTCAGCATCCCTTACATGGGGTTCTGCCAGGGCCCTATGTCCGGGCTCGTGCAACTAGATTCACAAACAACTAATGATCTTGCCTTGAGCCGTGTTAATTTTTCTAATTTTTCTACTACACAGTTTTCGCAGTGTTTTGTGTCGGCCATGGTTGACTTGTGGAATAAGTTGCCAAAATGACCTAGTCAATTCAGCTCATATCTCCATCTTTAAGTCTAGAGTTAATGTTTTTTGCAGCATTAATTCTAATTTTTAAACTTATTTTATTCTATTTTATTGTTTTATATTTATATTTGATATCCTCCACTGCATAATATTGTATTATTCATTGTATCTGTGTTTAATATATGTATATATACAGTACAGTATATATGTTTTTTTTTTTTTTTTTTTCCCTAAAGATGCCGTACTCTCTCTCCAGTGCCTCCGGGTGTTTTGTGTGGATTCATCTTGCTTGTGTTTCTGCACCCTGGTTGGAGACTTCGGCATCTCATATAATAATAATACTAATAATAACAATAATAATAAATACTGTTACTGTCCATTGTATGTCAGGGTTTGTTCTGATTCTCTGACCCTTGAGTTGGTGAGAGATTTGCTTTGCTTTTCAACAGCAAATTTAACTTGTTGAAACAGCATAGTTTCATTCCAGCTCTCCCTCCTGTACCTTCTAAGCCTCTCTCTCTCTCTCTCTCTCTCTCTCTCCCTCTCTCTCTCTCTCTCTCTCTCTCTCTCTCTCTCTCTCTCTCTCTCTCTCTCTCTCTCTCTCTCTCTCTCTCTATAAAAAGAAAAGAAAAAAAGAATCAGTAGTATATAATATTTCTGAACTTCGTTCATTACTATAAATTTCCCAGTAGAAGTATTTCTTATTCTGCTGGGGGACTTCTTTCCCCAACTTAATTTCATGCCAACCAACGGTTGGAGGGAGAGGTGGGTGCTATCCTTGCCTTCCACTTTGTAGCAAATTGTATTTTAGCATTAAGCCTGGACTACCTATAGGTAGGTAGCGCCAACGAACTTGACAATAATGTTGACCCCTTAACTTCTCATAACTCAAAATGAATGAAAGCAATCCAGCTGACATTGTTATCATTTGGGAAGAGCCCACCACAAAATACGTGTGGAGATTTATAGCCAGTTTGCTATAGGCTCTTTTGAGTTATGAGAAGTTAAGGGGTCAAGATAACTGGCAAGTTTGTTTGCGCTACCTATAGTAGCGACCGCAAGGTCTGTGTAGTATGTGTATCTATGTATCTCTATGTAACACTCTCTCTCTCTCGTTGTGATTAATGGTGCTTCCTCATACTGGTCGTTTGTCACAATTAAAGTTCCAAAGGTATATACTTTTTGTCCGTTGTATTATATAATTATTATATGAATGATGTCGATTTGTTGTATGTGATCTCAAACTAAATATTACGTTAACATTTGAGCTTACATGAAGAATAACAAATAAGCTAACCGAGACTGCATCTCTTTCTCTTTAATAATGGAATCGAAAGTCATCTATAAAATAAGATTGCAAATACTCTCTCTCTCTCTCTCTCTCTCTTATGTTGGTTTGAAGATATTTTGCTCTTTTATTATCACTAGTCCTTTCCCACCCCGCTCCCCCTCACGGTCCAAAACTTTAATACCACCTTTAACTTTTACAAAATGTTGGGACCGTAAGGCTTAAGGATTAAAGAAATATCATACTCCATATTATTGTACTTTCGCTCAAATAATGTTTCTCGTTTAACAGAAATATATGACTTTCCTTTTATAGTTATTGCAATATATAATGTACCAATTTTATATTTACTTTCTATTCGCAATGAAATACAGATAATGTATTTTGCTTCTTTTGCAAAGTATTAGCAATATAATCAGTATTATCACCGAGTATAAATCCATGTCTCTCAATTTTCTCTGTATTCGTATCTATCTCTATCTTTATAATCTTATGGGCTATTTCTCTATAAATGCAGGCTAATATACTGGTTACTGTCAAGTATCAACTCTTCAAGCAATTCAACCTCATTCCATTTATTTCAAAAACTTCCATCTGGAACATAATAATGTAGGTAGCGTAGGTACATACATAATGATGATATGTCAGTGACACAGGGAGAGAACATAATTGTAAGATACAACGATAAATGATGAAAATATACAACTTGTGAGATAAATATAGAGAAACAAAGACACACACACACACACACACACACACACAATATATATATATATATATATATATATGTAATTTCTTTAATATCTTACTAACTCCTGGTCATCCAACTTTAGGGACTTCGCTGGGTGAGACTTTTTCTGTTGCACTAGACATATCGAAGGCCTTCGATAGAGTCTGGCACAAATCTTTAATTTCCAAACTGCCCTCCTTCGTTTTTTGACTCTCCATCTGTGCCTTTGTCTCTAATTTCCTTTCCGGCCGTTCCACAGCTGCGGTTGTGGACGGCCATCGCTCATTTCCTCATCCTATCAACTCCGGTGTCCCTCAGGGTTTTGTCCTATCTCTATTCTCTTTCTAATTTTCATAAATGATCTTCTCAACTGTACATCCAGTCCCATCCATTCATATGCAGACGACTCTACTTTCCACCACTCAATTAGTTTTCCAGAACGCCCCAGAAAGCAGTCCCTCAAAAGTAAACGCAATGAAGCCATAAAATGCTTATCTTCTGATCTAGCTACTATTTCCAATTGGGGTAGAGAAAACCTTGTTGCATTTAATGCTTCCAAAACTCAATTTAACCACCTTACTACCCGTCAGGAACCTCCAGAGGACTATCCCTTATTCTTCAACAATACAAAAATCAACCCTTCATCTTCCCTCAATGTTCTCGGTGTCTCTTTTTCTTCTGCTCTCACTTGGAAAGACCATATTACCAGTCTCGCTAAGGCAGCCTCCCAGAAGCTGGGTGTGCTCAACTGCCTCAAGGGGTTCTTTACCCCTGCTCAGCTTCTTGCTCTGTACAGGGACACAGTGCGTCCCTGTATTGAGTATTGTTCACATGTGTGGGGAGGATCCTCTCACACCACACTCCTAGATAAAGTAGAAAGGAAAGCCTTCGTATCATTGCCTCCCGTCCACTTACCAACTCTCTGCAATCTGTCTCTCTCTCTCTTCGCCGCACTGTTGCATCTCTCTCACTATTCTATCGCTACTGCAATAATCAGTGTTCCTCGGAGCTTTCCCAGTGTATACCACCTCCTCTACGTAGGGTACGTAGTACCAGCCTTGCACCACAATCCCACCCCTACTCTGTGCAACTCTCCAACCCAAGAGTGAAATGCTATTCTCAGACTTTCTTCTATTCAACTGCTGAGCTCTGGAACTCTCTCACAAAATCAGTCTTTCCCTCTTCCTATGACATAAATTGCTTCAAACTCCGTGTGTCCAGGCATTTTAGCTCGAACGTCCCTTGATTTCGGCCCTGTCACTCTTTGAAATCTGGGGGAGGCACTCGCTGCAGGCAGCTATGCCTTTTGTCTCCCTCATTCACATAGATTTTATATATATATATATATATATATATATATATATATATATATATATATATGTACAGGTATATATAATTATATATATATATCTATATATATATATATATATATATATACAGTATATATATATATATATATTATATATATATATATAGATAGATAGATAGATAGATAGATAGATAATGAAAGAGAGTGTGTATGTGTGTGTTTGTGTGGGATGTAAGAGCTCTGAACGAGATTGGTATCCTAGAGTCAACTTGATTAGAGACTGGGGTCCGAATGGGAAATTCTTTTTCTCACCTAAATATTTTACGCTATTTCTTGCCATCACAGCTAGTGTTCTAACGATGATAGACTTAATCCGTACCAAGCTAATTTGACTGTTATCATATCAATATTTATTCAATACCAAGATGAATAAAAAGTATTAATTGGTGGATGGGTTGAACTTTGGTAAATGAAAAGTGATGTTATCACATATATGAAGTGCTCAATTTAGAAGCGAGTTAAATATCGTTTCATTAACCATTACTTAACGTGATCTTATCTGACTGATACTGTAGTAATGTGTGCGAAACTCGATTACAGGTACCGTATTGTACAAAAATAAAACATTAACAAAATATATACATTGGAATATAATAAACATGGAAATAAATATGGAAAGACCATATTACCACCCTAACTAAAACAGCTGCCCAGAAGCTGTGTGTGCTCAACCGTCTCAGGGGGTTCTTTACCTCTGCACAGCTTCTTGCTCTGTACAGGGGCACAGTGCGTCCATGTATTGAGTATTGTTTACATGTGTGGGAAGGATCCTCTCACACAGCACTTCTTGACAAAGTAGAAAAGGAATCCTTTCGTCTCATTAACTCACGTCCACTCACCGACTCTTTGCAATCTCTCTCTTTAACGCAATGTTGCATCTCTCTCGTTATTCTACCGCTATTATAATAATTAGTGTGCCTCAGAGCTCTCTCAATGTATACCACCTTCTCGACATAGACTACCTAGCACCCGTTTTGCAACACAATCCCACCCCTAATCTGTGCAACTCTCCAACCCAGGAGTGAAACCATATTCCCAATCTTTCTTCTATTCAACAGTTGTGCTCTGGAACTCTCTCACTGAATCAATCTTCCCCTCATTCTATGACTTAAATTGTTTCAAACTACGTGTGTCCAGGCATTTAGGCTCGAACATTTCTTGCTTGTGGCCCCATAACTCTTTCAACTCTGGAGGAGGCACTCGTCACAGGCAGTTCTGCCTTTTATCTCCCTCATCCACGAAGAAATACAAATATATATAAATAAATATATAAATCAAATAAATACAAAATAATATATATATACCGGTATATATATATATATATATATACCGGTATATATATATATATATATATATATATATATATATACAGTATACTGTATGTATATAATATATATATATATATATATATATTATATATATATATATATATATATATATATATATATATATATATATATATATATATATATATAAAAATCAAATCGCGGATGAACTGAATAGTGTACAGTTACCGGATATCACTCTAATGATGTTGATGATAATAGGTGGGGGGGGGGGGTTGAAGGTAGATTGATAGTTGAGGCCGACACTTCCCTCTCAGTCTGAGTCACTAGGGGTCACAGAGAGGTCATAAATCATTAAAGATAACGTACAGTAACACTATGTCCTCCAGTTACTGTAACTTGTTAACTATCAATATCAATATTTTATTTTAGAACAATTTGCTCAATATTCCACTTCAGTAGGTGCTTAGGTGAAATAGGAACTCAGAGGCTATCAACCCTTGTGGATTATCGAGCCTACCCATACGGGACGCTAACAAGCTAATATATTGGGATAGCGTTAAAACACTTAAATTATATGGATATTACAGTAGGAGAGGGAGCAAATTTAATAGAAAGATTAGCCAATGAAAGAAAGATATATACAACACAACATGAGAGAGAGAGAGAGAGAGAGAGAGAGAGAGAGAGAGAGAGAGAGAGAGAGAGAGAGAGAGAGAGAGAGAGAGAGAGAATGTGTGAAACAAGAGCCCAGTATGAGATTGGCACCCTCAAGTCGACTTTAGGGGGCCCACCTCGCTTTTTGTCTCTTTCTCT